>JACXGM010023531.1:0-16105 GCA_016801145.1 Umbra pygmaea
ACATTTAGACAAGTCAACTTAGAATTATGTGTTCACTCAATTTATTATTCACAGTTCAGCCAACTTATAAGCAAACTTACAAACGTTTGTTGGATTAACTGAGTATTGCACGTAACTGTCATGTTTCCTAGAAAATATATTCACTCAACTTAAAAAATATAGTAAACTCAATGTGTGCAAGTTGGCTTTTTTACAGTGTACCATTCGGTGGAGGAGGACTAAAACAGTGATGAACTGGAAGGAGGTCATTACTAATTTTCTCACTCGCCTCCAGTCATCCGTGGGATGTACTCCCTACCCCCTACACATTGGAGTAGTTCAGGAAGGCACAGCCCATTTCGTTTCCCTCACCAGATTTTGGGGTGGAGCTATAGGACACGAATTGGCTGAAGATGGGAGAAGATACCCATTGGAAGACCTGGAGCTGTACATCTTCAGTGGAGGATGAGGACAATGGGGAGATGGATGAGGAGAAGTAGCCACTCGTGGAAAATGAGTTGGATTGGTGTATGGACTGGGAAGCCCTGGAAGGGCTCTCAGTTTCCCCAGCTCCCAGTCCTGCTAGCTAGGCAGCTTAGCTGGCTAGTGGCTCCTCCACCACCAGTCCCACTAGCTAGACAGCTTACCCACTTAGTGGATCCTCTACCACCAGTCCCACTAGCTAGGCAGAGTAGCAAGCTAGGCAGAGTTTTCCAGCTCCCAGCCCCGCTAGCTAGGCAGCTTAGCCACACTCCACCACTAGCTTGCAACACCTGGGGTACAATAAACAAATGAGATGTTGGCGTCCATTGAAAATTAGCTACACAATTGCCTTTAAATCTGTTTCATTCTCTAGTAAATGGTGAATGGACTGCATTTATATAGCACATTTTTCTGACCAACAATGGCCACCAAAGGCCTTTACGCTGCCTCACATTCACCCATTCATTTACACATTCATACACCAACGGTGGTGTCAGCTATGGTGTCAGAAGAGGGCCTGCGGTTCGGCCATTTAAGGAGGCCTCATCTGCTGTGGGGTCAGAGCCTGGGGTGATCATTGCCAGGAGTATTCATACTTTGCACGTGACGTCACAACTACTGGCTTGCGGGCAAGAACATCATTCTCTTAGCATCGAAACCTATTAAGCTAGGTGACGTCGCCAGTTTTACCATACGAAATGTGGTGCTTTAAGGTGAAAACGACATGCAAGATAGTAATAATAATACATACATCAATTAATTCATGCATGAATTCCTGATAACTCATGTACCCTTACGATAAAGTGTAACTAGTGTGCTTATTTTAACCAACAACAAATGGGATAATTTTATAGTGGTTGATGTAAACCGGGAAATTTTAGCATAGGCAGGGTGAACGTATTCAGATGAAGACTTCATCACAAGACGGAACAAATTAGCAAACGTTAGTGGTAAGCGAGCTAACTACTAGTAACCCCGTTGCTTTGATTATGAAGGTATTCCTGTCTTTCAGCTACGACAGCGTTGTTAACCCATTCATTCTTTAAAAAAGTTAGCTAGTATTCATACTTTTGTAGGCTTTCATTTTTGTGCAGTGTACAGTAAGGTGACCGGAGTGAATGGAATGGTGCGCAATGCACAAAACCCAGTGTGCAAAACAAAAAACACTGGGTTTTGTGCGTTGCGCACCATTCCATTCACTCCGGTCCCAAGCGTAATACGAGCCCGTCCTCCCCAATTAAGATCCACCGACCACGGCTGATGTAAATATCTCAACTCCAGGTCTGGTGGAGACTTTGCAAGCTTCAAAGCAATGACAGTTACAAGTATGTTAGTCTTTTCATATGATCTAATTTGATCATTTGTTGATTGATTGTATTATTGGAAATTCAAGCCGCAGTTCCCCTGGCTGGCCACTGTTCGTCACCATTTTATCGGCATTTCTTGCTCTCCAGATATCCATGGTAATCACGTGACTGCAAAGTATGAATTCCAGGGTATCAAACCCCTATGCCCGAGGAGGGGGTGGATCCCCGCACTCCTTGTACAATGTTGGCCACACCTCAGCCCTCACAGGTGCTGGCCACATTGTAGCCCGCAACTAACTTCGGAGTTCCTCCCCCAATGCTGCAGCCAGGGTTGCCCCTGTAAACCCTTGCAACCTGCTAGCAGCTGAGACCATTAGGGACAAGATGCCAACGGCAGCAGAAACCCCCCAGGAGGAACTGGATGCAGCTGCGGTGGAGACCGCTGGAAAGACGTCTGCTGTGGTAAAGAAGCCCAGTCGGGATGCCAGCTGCAATGGAGACCACCGAGGATCTCGCTGGGGTTCTTGCCACCAGCAACTACGGAGACCAACTAGGGTCTCCGCCAGCAGGTTTCCACCACCACCTGTTGCAGTTGAGACCGCTTAAGTGGCAGCTGCCATGCCCCTACCTGATGCACCGTCCCGAGCTGCCACGCCCCCTCACCTATGGAAGCAGCCGCCTGTCCTGCATCCTGTGAGGTGGATGTCTCCTGCCCACTCGCCTACCTGCTCTGGTGCCAGAAGCCAAAGTGTTGCCCTCTTGAAGGGGGTCTTCTCTGGGGGGTAACCCCCCCAAGCAGAGGGGCAGATGCCTGCCCTCCCTCCCTCCTTGACTCCTGCGCCTGATGCCGGTGTCGCCTGCTGGACTGGGGGCTTTGGTCTGCCCGTTGGGAGGTAGGCCTTAGAGGGGGGGTACTGTCATGGTCTCCCTTAATTTGGGGACCTGACATTTAATTTGATTTGCTTCCCTATACGTGCTGTTCATATTATTTCTACCTTGTGTGTATTGTTTTGGTTTAGCTCCTGCTCTTTTAGTCATATGATCTACTCATATGTTTCATTTGTCCAATAGCATTTCTTAATTATCATGGCAGCTACATCCACTAGTTCATTTATCTGTGTACTTAACCCCTTGTGATAGTGTTTGTAGTTGTCAGGTATTGTTAATGTCAGGTCTGTGTTGTTTGTGAGAGTATTCCTATTTATCCCTACATGTATTTAGCCTCTCATGGTGTTTTGATTGTGTATGTTTTCATTAATAAAACACAGTTTGATGTCATTACTCCTTGTGCATTTTCTCAACTCTTTCACCCTCATGGATCAAATTTATGACATATGGATTATAATGCATAACATTTGGACAGAAGCTATATTCCAGTTTATACCAAACAAAGTTGATTATGTGTGATGACATCAATCTTGGCTGCAGTGATTTCAAAGCAACAAGTGCCTGTTCATGAAAAATGTTTTCTCTTTATGAACTTGTAACATAGTATGATTAGCTTATATTAAAAGTCTTACATGTCAATGGGGTTGAAATAGTGGGAATTAGTTAGCACTGCCTTACCAGAGGAATATGCATATTGCCTGCAATAAAGAGCTTTGGATATTTGGTAGGACAGAGATTTATTTCATCTGCTGTTTGAGGTAAATAATGCAAATTGTTCAATAAATATTTTGAATACAGACTACGTTACCACATTGGAACAACTCAGGATTTCCATGGATAATGAACACTCCCTTACATTGTTATATTAAAAAGACAAAGATTCCCTCTGATTTCCTCCAAAAGGAACTGAAGTTATAGAGTTCCTCCACTGTAGCTGGGCATTGAGCCATCCATGGCAGGTTATGTTGTATTTCTGTTGACTACTATTTCCATGGGTGACTCAACACATGACCGTTTCCTCAGGAGAGGCATACGGACTTAATTGTACATTGGTGTTCTGGGATCAGTCATGCACAGTACATTTAAAGTTCAAAGCAAATGCTGTTCATTACATGAGTATTTACTGAAGATTATGTTCTGGGTGGTTCTCAGTAAATGTAAATGTCTGAGCTTCAATAAATGTGTAATATTTTTATAACAACTGGGGCATCACATAGGATTGTTTGAGTAGTGTATAGATTGTGTTAAAATAAGACAATACACCCTTCCCACACACACACGCTCACACGCGCACACACACACACGAACATTACCACTTAACTTTCCCACAATTCAGCATTGAAACTACCCTTTACCTGAATTTTGCCTGTTTCACTCTTTGTTTAGATGATATCAAATATGCAGTAGTGTAATGAGAAATTATATAATGCAGATCAAGGGTGTCAGCTGTTATGCCCATGATCGGGTATCCCAACAATGATTTATGATGCTGAGCACCAAGAAAAGTATATAAGACAAATACGCCCCCTTCTGTTTACAGAGTGATTAAAAACAGCGCAGCAGTCTTTGTATTTTTTGCACACTCCCTTGTCCACAGCCTTGATCATTACAACCACCTACTCTAGCGTTATTTGCACTGCAACTTTGTATTACCATAAATCTACCTATCTCTCTCTCAGACCCTATGCAACATTGAATGTATAGTATATTGCCATGCCCCTGTACTTACTTACCAAATATCCACCTCCATATGCTGACATTTGTTGCACTGACTGTACAAATTATAAATTGTTTAATCTGAAGATTTGCACATTGTGTTCTTATTTTTACTTTATTTTCTATACTTCTTGTCATGTAATTCATGTGTAACTCTATGTTTACGGAACCGTGGCGCTTTTGTCTTGGCCAGGTCGCTGTTTCAAATGAGAAACTGTTCTCAACGTGGTTACCTGGTTAAATAAAGGTTAAATAAAATAAAAAAATGAAAAGGAACCTCCAATTTCAGGACCCCAAGAGAGTCTAAATGATAACATGGAAATGGTGATTTCACTCACATCTTCAGTCCCTCTACTGCATGTATATAACAGAACTCCATCATGTGTAACATGTAGAAAACAAATTAGTAACTAAACTTGCAGTTGTTAAAAATAATGGTTTGTCTTTTCACAGTAATGTCTACACATTACAGTTTTTCATAGTTGCTAGGACACATTTCTCAATACTTTGGAACAAAATGCATTCAATGACCACATCTTTCAAATTACATTAATTATTTTCCCACTTCGACACAACATCGCCAAAACTCTGTGTAGCTACAGGCCAATTTGCACATGCTTACATATTGTTTTCAAAACTATTAAACTGAAGTTCAAAACAATAACCTAATACAACACTGAATAAGACAGCAATTTGCTACATTTCTACAGTAATATTGTAATGAAATATATTTCAAATCTAGAAATGAAATCCTTTAAAAACAATTGGATAATTGGACCACAGCTGATTCTACAGGGCGAGCAAGGCACTGTAAGTGTAGCTGAACACCTACACAGGTGTTACTCTTTCAATTTCATTAGAAAAGGCGACAACTTCAGAATAGCTTTATATTGTGATGTAAACATGGAACCAGAAAGAGAAAGAGAAGTGGCTGAAAGAGGGAGAAGAGTGGCTGGGAAGGGGGCAAGGAATACGTATGCGTGGTGGAAGAAGAATAAGAGGAAGACTAAGAGCTGTAGTCTCAGATGAAATCAGAGCTACTGTAATTAATAATGTAATAAATCATGGTCTCAATGAGAGAGGCTGGTCTGAGAGTGCAGCCAAATCCACAACGCTCAACAGTGGCATCTATTGTTAAGGTTTTCCGGCAAACCAACAGGTAACTTGTGTTCTGCAAAGGCATCTGACTGAGCTGCACATCCCAGAAGTAAATAATAATAATAATTAATTCAACTTTTATAGCGCTTTTCAAATTAGCCAAAGCGCTTTACACAGTGAGGGGGAAAGCCCACCTCATCCACCACCAATGTGTAGCACCCACTTTGGTAATGCACGGCAGCCATTTTGCGCCAGAACGCTCACCACACATCAGCTATTAAGTGGAGAGGTGAGTAATTATATATGCCAATTAGGAAGGAGGGGGATTATTAGGTGGCCATGATGTTAGTGAGACCTGGTTGGGAATTTGGCCAGGACACCGGGTTAACACCCCTACTCTTACGATAAGTGACATGAGATTTTTTATGACCACAGAGAGTCAGGACACCCTTTAACGTCCCATCCAAAAGACGGCACCTTATGCAGGGCAGATGTCCCCATCGTTACCCTGGGGCCAGGGGTGTAGCTCAAGATCCTGGGCCCGATGCATAGGCAGTCCTGATGGGCCCCCATATGTTAAATTAAAATATATCCCAGAATTTTCAAGGACCCTCTCTCCCCTTGGACCCTGGGAATAAGTACTGGTTTTACCCCCAGTCTGACACCAGTGCCTGGGGCATTGGGAATGATCTTTAGACCAGAGGGAAGAGTGCCCCCTTCTGGCCCTCCAACACCACTTTCAGCAGCATTGGTCTCCCATCTAGGGACTAACCAGGCCCAACCCTGCTTAGCTTTAGAAGCAAACCAGCAGTGGAATACAGGGCGCTATGCTACAATAGAGCAAACCCTCCAAACCCACTTGTGTGTAATTGCTTTTGCATTTTGGCTTAGGATTCAATGGTTACCTCACACAGGTGGGAGAGGTAGGATGTTCACAGATGTGCAGGAAACTGCCATTGTTAATATGGACATCAGAAACAATGGCATAAAACTCACTGAGATTCGAGACCAAGTATTGGCAGACAACGTTACTTTTGCAAATATTCACAGTGTAAGCATAACAACTATTTGTAGAGTCCTGAAAAAACATCAGGTCAGTTGTACACTGTGCCCTTTGAGAGGAACTCTGAACAGGTCAAGCAACTCCGGAAACAATATGTCCAGGTAAGATCACAATAAAATACACAACTGTTTTAAAAAAAACACACATAAAGACATATTTTTAGGTAATTAGGTACTACTGTAATACCCTAACTCTTATGTTGCCTTATGGATTTACTTTAGAGTCATGGAGAAGTCAAGGCAGGTAAACATTTTCATCTTTGTAGATGAGGCTGGTTTCAACCTGGCCAAAACATGGCTACAAGGAAGGAATGTGATTGGAAGAGATCCACAGTGGATGTCCCGGTCCAGAGAGGAAGGAATATGATTGGAAGAGATCCACAGTGGATGTCCCGGTCCAGAGAGGAAGGAATGTGATTGGAAGAGATCCACAGTGGATGTCCCGGTCCAGAGAGGAAGGAATGTGATTGGAAGAGATCCACAGTGGATGTCCCGGGGAAGAGAGGAAGGAATGTGATTGGAAGAGATCCACAGTGGATGTCCCGGTCCAGAGAGGAAGGAATGTGATTGGAAGAGATCCACAGTGGATGTCCCGGGTCAGAGAGGAAGGAATGTGATTGGAAGAGATCCACAGTGGATGTCCCGAGTCAGAGAGGAAGGAATGTAATTGGGAAGAGATCCACAGTGGATGTCCCGGGTCAGAGGGGTGCAACATCACAATGTGCGCACCAATATCCACTGATGGACTGCTGTTACACAAACCACTGATTGGGCCATTCAACACTGAGCGTATCCTTGCGTTCCTGCATGATCTCTATGGAAGCGTTGTGCTAGGTGAGGAAAGGGATGCAGAGAGAAGAAATCAGCGAACATGTATAATTGTATGGGACAATGTGGTATTTCACCACTCCAGTGAAGTTACCGAGTGGTTTGCAGCCCATCCCAGAATGGTGTTACTTTTCCGCCCAACTTACTCTCCATTCCTCAACCCCACAGAGGAATTATTTTCCTCATGGAGATGGAAGGTTTATGATCACCATCCACATGATCAAATGTACCTCCTGGATGCAATGAATGCTGGATGCCTGGATGTATCAGCAGAAGATTGCCAGGGATGGATCAGGCATGCCAGAAGGTTCTTTCCTAGGTGTATTGCCCTAGGTGTATTGCCCCCATGACATAAGATGTGATGTGGATGAGAGCCTGTAGCCAAATGCAGAAGACCGAGTTGATGCATATTGCATCATGTCTGATTCATTCCAGTAACATACCGTACATTGCAGTGAATTCTAAACAGTAGAGAGGTGTCCTTGTTTTACAGAAGAAAACATTGTATAATGCTACCTGTTGTTAGTGTTTTTCAGGTAATTGTTTTGTGGGTAACATAGTGTGTTTGTTGGGTGTCAACCTTTGCTAGTGTTATGGAAGAATGTGTTGATTTGAGACAAATATGAAGTGATTTGGTAGTTTGGGTGCATTTTGAATGTGAAATTAACTGCTGTGCCGAGCTGAAAGTTGGTTAGAAGAGAGGTGAAGAGTTTTGAAAAAGTGACCTAAGTATTGAGAAACGTATCCTAGCGACTGTAAAAAAATGTGAAATAAGCTTCCTTAAGTGCATACTAAAACAAGATATTCTGACATGTTTTGGGGAATTTTACAAACATTGATGCATAGTTAGTTGCCATGACTGGTTTTAGAAGTAACAGACTACTCACAATTTGTCTTTGCAGGTTTGTGACCTTCCCATGTGACACATGATTTATATTTGTAAAATTGACTACGCATTCCACTGACTTCACCAAAATATGATTAATATGAAAAACAGTTTATGTAACACATTGGCAGGCTAGGGCTCTGGAAACACATGTTGAAGGAGTTCAATGTGTTGTAGTTTGCCATTACACTGGAAATATTGATTTCTTTAGTAGGCTATAGCCTCTAAAAAACATTTTTGTTTCTACATGGCAGGACTGATACATTTTAATGGAGACTACTTTAACAGTGCCAAACGAAAGTTGATGATTTAGGTATAGTGGGGACAATTTACTATAATTTGGCGATGTCATGGGGAGATGTTTTTGTATGAAGAAAGATCACAATTGCTTAGTCATTTTTCACAAGTAACCACACAAACAAAAAAGCATTTCCTCATGTCTAGTTACAAACATATGTTCTGTTGTGGTGGGCCTTTCTGGGTGTTCTGGTTTGGCATGAGGCTATTCCATGCCTGGCATATTTTCTTTTCCAAAGCTTAGAAGCTTTTATAACAACACATATAGTATTACCTGGCATAGGCTTGCTGTACTTATAGCCTGGGGACGAGCTTATCATACTTGTCAAGTGGGGATATTTTTGTATTTAAACAGGGCGCACTAATGTATCACATGTTGTAAGTAATATTTTTTATTAATTCAAAATGCAGATGCGACTTCCATATCAAAGTGCTATAGCCCCAAGCTTCGCTTTGTAAATCCTCTGAAACCACCCTTTACAGACAGATGTTTTTGAACGCTCGTGTATGCCGGGGCGGGACATCCGTTTGAGACGCGGTAACTTCCGTTGAAGGAAACATGGACGCGAAGAAGAGTTGTTGTTGATACCATGTTTATTAGTAACGAGTTACAGCTAATAGTCTTAAGTAAGTACACATCAGTATTGGAGTAAATTAACATTAACCTTTGTTTATCTAACTACTGTAGCTATTCCCGCAGCAATAGCTTTTAGATATATACATAGCTGGCGCATCACAATAACATTAATGCTAGTTACATGCTAGCTACATACGTACAGTACAGTCAAAGGGGTTATTGTCTAGCTAGTTAGTTCCATTAGCATACACATACAGGTGTTCGTTACTAGATCTAGATTGTCATGTCGGTTTGAAAAATGCCTAACGTTAGCTCAGATAACTCAGGCTTTTAGAAGGGCTATGCTAACTAGATACTGTAGCTAAACCTGCAGTTGCCGTCATGTGAAGAAGCTTTATTTAAATACCTGGGACACTCACGATGTTAAGATACAATTATTTACTGTAACGACCAGTTGGCAGGTAGCCAGTTAGTTGTTACTGTGTCTCACGTAGAGATCTTTACCCCTATATGTCACCAGCATTTGACAGTACGCGTGCACAAGTATGATGAATCGCCCCAAACCCACAACGATCAGGCGGCCTAGTGCTGCAAAACCCTCAGGTATGTATCTGTGTGTACCCAACTTATCAAACGTTTGTAATGTACTGTAAGGATATTAGAAGTGTTTCTCTTCTGCATGTTGCCAATAGGTCACCCTCCTCCAGGAGATTTCATAGCGTTAGGGTCAAAGAGTGGTGGAGAGTCTAAAGCGCCTGCAGTTCTCCTGAAGCCAGCATCCACCATTCCCACTGACCGTAAGCGAGAGACGTCATTGTCCATTCCCTCTTCTGGCCTGTCCAATCTGGTAAAGCGCCCCAAGCTCTCCTCAACCCCACCCGTCAGTGCTCTGGGACGACTGGCAGATGTGGCAGCAGTTGACAAAAGGGCTATTTCGCCATCGATCAAGGAGCCCTCAGTAGTCCCAATAGAAAGTAGGACATGGTTTCAATACAACTACAAAAAAATCAGAAAATAATAATCCTGGTGATGATCTGTGGCTAGATGTTGCAAAACCCTGTGTTTTTTTCCCCCAAGTTTCCCCAGCACTGCTCCTGGATGAAATTGAGAATGCGGAGCAGGACGGAAATGATGAACGCATTGAGGGAGTGCTCTGTGGGGCCGTCAAACAGCTGAAGATGAACCGGTCCAAACCTGACATCACGCTGTACCTCAGCCTCATGTTCCTAGCCAAGATTAAGCCTAACCTCTTTGCCACGGAAGGCATCATTGAGGTGAAATCCAGAACCTGACATTTTCCAATAAGATACAAGAAATAGTTTTAACAGAAGAGTACTGATATTTTATTTGTCTGTGTGAACAGGCGTTGTGCAGTCTTCTTCGCCGTGATGCCTCAATCAACTTCAAAGCTAAGGGCAACAGTCTTGTGTCTGTGCTAGCGTGCAACCTGCTGATGGCAGCGTATGAGGAGGATGAGAACTGGCCTGAAATCTTTGTCAAAGTGAGAACCGTCATTTTATGTTTAATGCATCGTTGCCAAAGTTCCACCCGCTTTAAAATGTTGTTGTTTTCAGGTTTATATTGAAGACTCTTTGGGGGAGCGAATATGGGTGGACAGTTCCCATTGTAAGAACTTTGTGGATAACATCCAGACGGCCTTCAGTACCAAAATGCCCCCGAAGAGTATGCTGCTTCAGTTGCAAACTGACACTGGCCGCTCTGGTGGCGATCTTAGTGCAGGTAAAATACTGTAGTTATTCATTGTCTCACATCAGATGCCACCACAATTCTGCCTGCATTAATCACGTATCTCAACAAAGGTTAATAGGAGACATAAAATACCGTAAGGCTATTTGATAATGAAAATATTTACTAAACAAAATTAACTCCAGAACCTATTTCTGCATCAAAAATGTCAGACTGCATTGTGACTACATCGACTCTGCTCTAAACAGTGCACTTGTTCACTCACTGTCAACACTTCATCAATAAAGCTGTTTAAAGTATGTATACGGAAAGGTTGTGATTTTATAGCATACACATAATCAATTATAGCAATTTTCAAAGTATACAAGATACTCAGTTAAATAACTGGACAAAACAGTGACTTGTTTTTTCTCAATTGTGTGCAACACTAGTGGAATGAGAAGAGAAAACAAAATAATTTTGAAGCTAAGTGAGACTTAATGGAATATTTTTCAGTTCCTGATTTAGTTTTATTTACATGCATAGTGGAATTTGAATTTTGGCTTAAGTTTAAACTGCAACTGAAAAGATTCAAGCTAGCGAGTGACAGTTTTTGGTCATGGCTAGAAGGGATACATTTGATATCAAAGTGAAGTTATACTCACACTCTGGATTTAGACTGTTCACCGATTTATCTAAGCTAGCTAACCCCAGCTAGCTGCTAGTTAGACTTTTCAACTGAAAGCTAGGATAATTAATGGTGTAGCTAGTAAGTTGTTTTGATGGCAATACCAGACAGGAGCTACTCTAAAAATGTCTGTGACCTTTTATTTTGTAATTCATCAATTTACTATTTGGAAGAGTAGAAATGACTGCTTCAATACTATTGCTGGTAACCACCTGGATGCGAGTGCCCTTTACACACGCTGGAGCAGTACTGTACTGCTCCAGCGAGACAGAAGTTACTAATGTTACTAAGCTATCAGGGGGACTGCAGTTACTTCTATTAAAAATTATTCAAACTAAAAATGATCCCAAGTCGCAATCACTGGTCCGAATAAATATCTAGGCAACCTTCAATCTCTCACTGGAGTTTGATGCCACTTTGACATGCACTGTATCCCTTCTAGACATGACCCAGGCATTCTCCTACATAGACAAAACACCATTACCACAGTAACACCATTACAAACCTAAAGGCAGAGTTTACATATTTTTTAATTAAGCATTTGTCCAATTACTCAGATTTAGTGAACACGTGAATACTATTATTCTGTGCTGTATTGGCAAAGTTGTTGGTAGCATGAATCATTAGTTTAGCCCAGTTTTAGAACTACTTGGTGCGCTTGTTAAAGGGCATGAAAATAAGAGTCACTCACTATTACAAAGCAGGGTGGTTGGTTGTTTATACCAGAGTCTTACAAAACTATACACAGTGATTGTTGTTTTATGAATTGGTTATATTTTACTAGACATGACATGAGCTATATCAACTTCCACAATCACTTTTTGTTGTCTTGTTTTCAAAAAATCATGCAAGAACTGCAAACGGTTTCCATTAAGGATAGTGCAGGCCCTTTTCTATTGACCACATCTAAAGCTCACCATACTTCTCCATACTGCACTGCACCGACATGAACTGACTGTGCACAGTCCGAGTTGTTTCCAAAACCAATTGGAGCATTTCAAGTGTTTGTAATATTTTTTATTTAGAATCCCCAAGAAAATGTGTCAATTAAAGTAAAAAACAAACACTGGATTTTGAATTTCTCAGTTCGTAACCCCACCCACCAGTCTGCTTTGTCCCTGATGAGTACTAGGCATTTTTTTCCTTTGATATAGACTGGTAAGGTATGCTTTCCAGTGGTATGGGTATAGATGGGAACACGATCTGTACTGTGATATGTGCGGTATACCACGATACAGTCCTGTAATGGAAAAGGGGCAAAAGATAGCTATGAGTGAGGAAGTTGATACAGCTCATGTCATGTAGGGTCACACACTTGACCTAGTTTGCTCTGTTGGCCTCAACATCTCCATTATTTCCCCTGCTGTTTTCTCGCTGTCTGACTATAAGATTCAACATTTTTCTTTTTCCTTAAACACACCCCACAACACTGACAAGCTTCTCATCTCATACCGTAATATCAATGCTGTCGACGCCCTCCAGCTCTCTGATGCCATCTGCCGTGCACGTCCCCTGGAATGCCCCCACATCTCTGAAGATCTGGCTAACCAGTTTAACAGTGCTCTGTTTACCTCCCTCAACACTCTGGCACCACTCAGAGCTAAGCATGTTTCATGTACATCCTCAGCCACCTGGTTTACACCTGAGCTCCTTTGTCTGAAACAGGTTGGCCACCGCCTTGGCTAGAATGTCGGGGCTTACCATCCATACTGAACCCTACAAACATCACATCTCTACATACAGAGATGCCCTCAGTGCTGCCAGGTCCTCCTACTTTTCCAAAAGCATCAGTAGCTTTAACATCAAGTCACATACTCTTTTCTTTATGGTCAACAAACTACTCCAGCCCCGTGTTGACATCTAGTTACCCCACTCTGCCTACTAAGGTCTTTCTTCAATCCTTTAAAGACAAAATGACATAATCAATGCATCTTTGTCTGACCAGTCTCCCACTCCCCCCACCCCATCTACTTACTCTGTCCACCACTTGAACTCCAAATTCACCTCCATACATTCACCCCCATTGACTCTGCCTTTATAAGACATTATACACATTCTAAGTTATAATCTAAAATGACATCCTGTCTCTTGGAGCCCATCCCTGCGGCTCTCATTAAAGCCTGCCTGTCTGCACTCTGTCCCTACATCACAGGCATTGTCAATCTCTCCCTCACCCATGGCACTGTCCCCTCTACCTACATAACTGCTGCAGTCACTCCAATTTTAAAGAAGCCTGGACTGGACAGCACCATCCTTAATAACTTCCGTTCCATATCCAACCTACCCTTCCTTGCCAAAACCCTGGAAAGGACTGTTGCTGCTCATATTCAAAACCCCCGACTCAACAATGACCTGTTTGAGCCCCTTCAATCTGGCTTCTGTCCACTCCACAGTAAAGAGACTGCACTTCTCAAAGTTGTTAACAACCTCCTTGTCTCTGATACTGGGTTCCTCAACACCCTGATTCTCCTGGATCTAAAGCAGCCTTCCACACAGTGAGCCATCCAATCATCCTCACCAGGCTCGGGGTTTGGGTGTTGAGGGAACCTCTACTCTCCTGGCTGCAAGCTTATCTCACCAACCGCACCCACTACATCTCACTCAATGACCATGAATCAGAATTAGCTGCTGTCATCCAGGGTGTCCCCCAGGGCTCTGTTCTGGGTCCCCTACTCTTCCTCATCTACATCTTCCCCCTTGGTCAAATCCTCTGCCATTTCAGCTTTGACATTCACTGCTACGCTGATGGCACTCAGATTTACCTCAGCACCAAATTTCTCACCAACCCACCTCTGGTATTTCTCCCATATTGAAACCTGTCTCTCTAAAATAAAATGATGGATGTATCACAACTTCCTTAAGCTCAACAGTGACAAAACAGAACTCCGTCTCATAGGCACTAAATCCACTCTCAATAAAATGGCACTTTCTCTCAACATTGATGACACAGTTGTTTCCCCTTCTACCAATCTTCACTACCTAAGTGTCATTTTTGACTCCCCACTCTGTTTTGAGCAACACAAAACAGACGGTCAAATCCTAATTTTTCCATGTTCGTAACATTGCCAAACTCTGATTCATGCATTCATCTCCTCCCGTCTGGATTACTGTAACTTTATTTTGCCCGGCATCAACTCCTCATACCTCCATAAGCTACAGATGGTTCAAAACTCTGCAGCCCGGCTCCTCACCCACACTAAGTCCTGGCAGCACATCACCCCTATCCTCTGTGAGCTCCACTGGCTCCCTGTCACCCAGCACATTCAGTACAAAATCCTCTGTCTGACCTATAAAGCCCTCCACCACCTTGCTCCCCCCTACCTCTCAGACCGTCTTTTCCCCTATCAACCCACACACTCACTTCGCTCTGGTACAGCAGGCCACCTCATCATCCCCAGGTCTAAGCTACAGAGCTTTGGTGACAGGGCTTTTTCCAGGGTTGCTCCCAGCCTCTGGAACTCCCTCCCTCAATCCATCCGTGACTCTGACTCTAACATCTTCCTCCACTGCCTTAAGCCTTTTCTGTTTAAACAAGCTTTCCCATAGCCATTGTTATTTGTTTAGCTAGTTTTGTAAAGTGTCTTTGGGGCCTTGAAAAGCGCTATATAAGTACCATGTATTATTATTATTACTATGTCTATTATCAAAAATCTTGGCCAAGAAATATTATGTCAACCCCAGATTGAGAAACATACTGACTTCTCATTTCTGACAACATTCCGTCCTAAGTTGGTGTCTGCATGTTTACATTTTAAAGTAAAATTCATAGTGCCTAACTAGCAATTTCAGTCTGTATATAGCAGGGGATCAAGTCACTGCAATAGCAAGCTTTGTCCATGCATACGTTTTTTGTTTCGTTTTTTAACAAATTAATAATTTAATCTGCCTATACCTCTGGGAGTCATCAGAAACTATAGTGATATAAATTATTAGAAACTGTTTCAAATTTGAATGGCAGGTGCTGTGGAGTATTCAAATTGTACCATTTATGTATTCTGTACATACAAGTCCTATAGTGATACAATGTTCCAACTATTGGTTGGTTCAGGTCAGAATGTAAATGTTCTTCTTCATGGTTTCTATTCCATTGACCATTCCAGGGAGCAGTCCTCATCCATCCACTCCGGATGAGGATGACAGCCAGACTGAGTTGCTGATTGCTGAAGAGAAACTTAGCCCTGAAGATGACGGACAGGTCATGCCGAGGTACGCTTTTACCCAGTTTTAAGGCTAGTTACGCCTAGCAGTAATACTAGATTGCCAGTTAATTGAACACTTGATGTTTATCCTCTCTTTGTCCCGTGGAAGGTACGAGGAGCTGTCTACTTTTAGAGTAGATTCTCCAGTTAATTGAACACTTGATGTTTATCCTCTCTTTGTCCCGTGGAAGGTACGAGGAGCTGTCTACTTTTAGAGTAGATTCTCCAGTTAATTGAACACTTGATGTTTATCCTCTCTTTGTCCCGTGGAAGGTACGAGGAGCTGTCTGCTTCTAGAGTAGATTCTCCAGTTAATTGAACACTTGATGTTTATCCTCTCTTTGTCCCGTGGAAGGTACGAGGAGCTGTCTGCTTCTAGAGTAGATTCTCCAGTTAATTGAACACTTGATG
>JACXGM010023532.1:0-16220 GCA_016801145.1 Umbra pygmaea
ACACACAACACTAAAGAATACACACAACACTAAAGAATACACAACACTAAAGAATACACACAACACTAAAGAATACACAACACTAAAGAATACACAACACTAAAGAATACACACAACACTAAAGATTACACACAACACTAAAGAATACACACAACACTAAAGAATACACACAACACTAAAGAATACACTCAACACTAAAGAATACACTCAACACTAAAGAATACACAACACTAAAGAATACACACAACACGAAAGAATACACACAACACTAAAGAATACACACAACACTAAAGAATACAAAACACTACAGAATACACACAACACTAAAAAATACACACAACACTAAAGAATACACACAACACTAAAGAATACAAAACACTAAAGAATACACACAACACTCAAGAATACACACAACACTAAAGAATACACACAACACTAAAGAATACAAAACACTAAAGAATACACACAACATTAAAGGACACACACAACTCTAAAGTCCAGAGTTAACACTGGTAGATCAGTTTACGGTACAAGAGCGGAGTTTTGTTTTGTCCGCGTGCTAGCATGTCTGAGACAGAGTTACGATATGGCCCTTCAAATGTGCGCATTCGTACTTATCGAATCTGCATTTTACCAGAACATTTTTAATTATAGACAAATCGGTTACAATTTTAAGTACTTGGGGAATGTTCAGGCATAAAATGCTAGGTTGTTGAGGTTAAGATTAGGGTAAAATGAGGTTAAGGTTAGGGTTAAGGTAAACATACATTTTAAAAGTTTTGTTAACATACAAGGCTTTACGCTTCCACGTATTGCCACGAGAACAGCCTGCCAAAAATACTGCACTATGTTGCCCGTTAACAGCACATGCTTAGGTTACAATCTCCACAAAGATTGGAGGCCTGATTAAAAACGGATGCTATTTGACTTCTCCTGTTGCTGGGTTGAGTTCAACAAAAACTGAAGCCGAAGGCAAAATTTGCTTTGTGCTGATGCAATGTATTTGATGTGTGTTTACGAATAAATCCCTCCACTTCTTTCTTTGTTGTCACTTTCAGTGGAGACATGGCTGACGCCACACAAATTGGAGCTTCTCAAGTAACTCAGAGTATAGCGACGTGCTGAGCTCAACTCTACCCGGGCCAACAGGCTCATGGGAAAATGTCTAGCTCTTGTGCACATCTTACTTTCTTTCAATGGCGTGTGCATATTGGCGAGGAATGTGTGATGTCTTAAAAAATTGCTGTAACATGCAAATGCTCTCGCAGTTACTTGTTTGGTCGGCCAATTTAGGCAGCTAGTGGTTGGGAATGGGATTATGGAGATGTACTTTGCTGGGGCATCCTATAAAGGGCTGCGTTACCCAGGAATGTGTCTTACTTACCCAGACACTCCGGTCCATATACGGATCAGGCAAGCACTGGAAGAATATTTGTACAGTATGCCAAATGCTTTTAAAAGCCTGAAAAACTAAATGCAAAAATGAGAAGCAAACCGCTTTCTGTGTAAAGCAAAGCACTTCCGCGGATTTCAATTAAGAAAAAGCATGTTCCTCAACCAGTTACAGTCTGCATTGAGACTCAAACTCATCCTTACACAGGAAGTCAGAGAGTTGGTACAAAGAAAGTCAGGTCCTTTGAAAGAAGCGCAGCAACACCAAACTTAATACAAGTTCAGCCAGCGAGGCCAATGTCATGCTGGCATCAGGAAAGGAGCCATTAACGGCAGGTGTGCACGTTAACATTCTGCGGTTCACTGTTGGAGGACGACGTGTTTTATCCTTCACATCTATAACAACTGCATCTGGTATCCCAGAGTTAACGCACACTCACTCTGCCTACGGTTACATCATTGTTTTAATGGAACATTCCTGATAATAAAATGTGTGTGTGTGTGGATACACCTGTTCAGATATAATATCAGAGAGCGAGAGTAAAAAATGTGCGCATGTTAATACGTTTTTAAAAATGTCTTTTATACTTTTAATAGGAAGGCCAACTGTAATGTAATGAGGTCAAGACTGTTGTTTATGATGCTCTATTGGATAATAACAATAACATAATTACATAATAATAAATTTATAATAATGATGGTAAGATAAGCCCTGTCTGAAAATCATGGCCGACCTACTCACAAAAATATATTTTTTCTTTGGGAAAGGGCATTTTTATACATTTTTGAGAGAGAAAGTGGGGAAAGACTTAGGTAAAAGCAATGACATAGACCACTGGAAAATGTAGGCCAAAAGAATGCTAACATTTTGCTCTAACTGTGTCCCAACCATCCTCGGGTTTGTTTATGTATTCCTGTAACTCAGCAGTTGTTTTCTTCTTCATTCACAACAATTGTCAAACTGATGGGATTAAACACAACATGCAATGCTCATTTTCTGCTTAACGAGCATGCGAGGGTCCCTAATAAACACAAGCCCATCACAACAGATGCTATTCATTTCCAACCGGAAGCTCATTTAATAGCTCCTGAAGGTAAATCTGTGCTTAAATTCGTCATGGTCAAAAGACAAATCCAGATTCATCTTTTTTTTTGCAAGAACACAGAGACAGGCGTCTGTTCTCTTAAACTGTCAGTTCCAATGTTTTCATCCTCATGAGACTACCATTGTTCTGTTGGCCTTTATGTACACAAAATAATAGCTCATAGTCAATTTCAACACACCTAAAGCAGGGCTGAAGCAGTTATTTATTTTTCCACATTTTTATCCCTTCCCAATTCTTCGGCACTCCACAACTACCTAGACAGATGGTGAAGGGTGCTAACATGGTTCCTGAAACCATGGCGCCAGGCCCGCTGACTCTTTTCACACTGCTCATCCAACACAAATGCCTTTAGTCAGCTCATGCACGGGATGATTACACTCACCAGCTATACTTCAATCTGCACACAAAGTCAGAGAACCCACAGTCAGGCTTGAACCACTGACTGTCATGATGTAGCTTGTCCTGCAAGGCAATGTCTTAGCCAACTATGCCACATGGATAACATTATATACAGTTACACTGGTCATATTAAGCTTAACTGTAATTTTTTTCCCCCAGTTTTATAGCTTATTCCTTTTTTTGTTAGGGGTGAGATATAGACTATATTGTTTGTTGCTTTGTTTTATTAAAGTCATTCAATTACTGTTCTGTCATAATTTCCTATTTAAGTAAAATTAAAAGATTATTGCTCTTTGGTACGTGGGCCTCAGAACCAATGTTATTTCTAAAAACATCTCACATAATTTCTGAAGGTCCCTCTCATGTCCCTCACAGTTCATCTAATAAGTTTGGGGGTATTATATTAGTTAGCCATCACATCTGCCAATTAAACAAACAATATTTAAGAGGAATATCACAGATTGTTTTCAGCTGCTATTTTAGAAACAACATTCATGCTGCGTTTATCTTCAACGGGCCAAAATCCAAAGACCCAGTGAAGAGATATTTGTCTTTGTTTGGAATGTTGTGAGAAAAGAGCCATTCTGTTTAATAAAAAAAACATTTGGGTGGACACACAGTCAATTTGATCCCTTCATTCGCAAGTCATGACCGTTCTTGGCAAATATGGTGATTTCCCGCTGTATTACTACAAGTCTTTTGTAACTTCAACAGATGAGCTCGTTAGACGGGGTCTGTCATATGGAACACAGGATATCCCCAGGATATACTCAGCCCTTCTCTAACTACTGTTAACTTTTACTACTTAATGGAAGCGACCTGACGTTAGACATGGAATTGTGTTGCATGGGAAAGTCTGTACAAGGAAATCAGTTCCGCTTGGTTATACAGCTTTCCCCCGTAAGTGTCCACCTGTGTGTAGTCTGAGGGGCCTAAAATCAGGCATTTATCTCTGCTTGTAGACCTTACTGGCCAATGAAATACAAGAAGAAATAAAGTTAATCTGCTGCTTGAAATGTAACCTGCAACCAACCGCTTCATCCTTTAGTAACATTCCTACAGAATGTCTGGACATGTTTAACATCTATTGAATTTTAATATGGATTCAAAACATTTACAAAATGTCTTTGCCTAACCCAGAAAACAGCACCAGGTCATTATCTGTCCTCCAGCACAATTTACAGTAGGCACTATTCATTCTGGTATGTAGCGTCTAACACTTCAATACTGGACTGTTATTTCTCCTAGATGCTTCAATTCACAATATTAGCGCCTGCAGTTGATTGGGGCAGACCTAGTAGGGCTGAAATTTCACAAACTGATGTTAGCCAAAGTTGGTATCCTATGACAGTGCCACATTTAAAGTCACTGTAAAGTGCTGTGCTCTTCAGTATGACACATTGTTCTGCCAATGTTGGTCTATGAAGATTTCATGGCTATGTGCTAGATTTTATGCAATTTGGAAGCAATGTGTGTTATAATATTAATATGTAAGCAATGTGTGTCATATTATTAATATGTAAGCAATGTGTGTTATATTATTAATATGTAAGCAAGCAATGTGTGTTATAATATTAATATGTAAGCAATGTGTGTTTTATTTTTAATATGTAAGCAATGTGTGTTATATTATTAATATGTAAGCAATGTGTGTTACATTATTAATATGTAAGCAATGTGTGTTGCTGAAACACCTGAAATCAAGAATTAATAAAAGTGTATATATACTGTATTTTTTAATGTATTGAATATATGTTTGTTGCATAGATTTACACAATATTTTTTATATACTGTATATGAAATTGTATTTAAAAAATAGTTTTCATTAAAAAAACGACTCAAAAGCAACAAGGAAGCGCAGGGTTTATATCGTTATATAGTTTGAATCTCTATGCTGATGAGCAAACATTTGTCGGTCTGTCTCAGAGCAAGACAGGTGACCCAATAATGTGTTCTTAGTCATAGTGACCTGAAAAAATAAACAATTGAGCACAACACCTGACCGGATCATTTTTTAAGGATTTTTTGGCCCTGGGGAAATGCAGGTGGCACTTTTACGCATGAAGGATAGGTCAACAGATTTCAGGGTTCACCCGGTAGCGTTCTGTGTGGTCAGAAGTTACAGCAAAGAACAGATCATGGCAGATGTTCACAAAGTGTCCCAGAGGACTAACTTTTAAAGGGCGGCAGTGTCAGTATTTCTATCAATGGAAATTGTTACTTTATATACGTATGTCAATATACATGCACATCCAAATGGCAGTTGAGAAATACACAGTACTAGCTAACTGATTTTTTTGTAGCTGTGCATTCAATCAATCAAAACAATTTAATTTATTTCATAAACCCATTTTTACAACAGCAGTGTTCATAAGGTTCTTTGACAGCTACCGGCCTAAAACCCAAAAGAGTAAATAACATCAGATTGATGCGCAGTAGCTAGGAAAACTCTAGAAGGTGCACAGTAAAAAATTATTTCACTCATTTAAGTTGCCGCAACTCTCCTAAAGTTGCCGCAACTTTCCTAAAGTTGCCGCAACTTAAATGAGTCAAAGCATTTTTTACAGTGTGGAAGAAACCTAGAGGTGCCAGACTCGAGGGGGAGGCAAGTCCTTTTCTGGCTGTGGGGAATCTGAATCTTAAAGTATATGGTCTATATGTTAAAGTACATGGCCTATATGTTAAGGTACATGGCCTATATGTTAAGGTATATGGTCTATATGTTAAAGTACATGGCCTATATGTTAAGTACATGGCCTATATGTTAAGGTATATGGTCTATATGTTAAAGTACATGGCCTATATGTTAAAGTACATGGCTTATATGTTAAGGTACATTACCTATATGTTAAAGTACACAGCCTATATGTTAAGGTACATGGCCTATATGTTAATGTACATGGCCTATATGTTAAGGTACATGACCTATATGTTAAGGTACATGGCCTATATGTTAAAGTACATGGCTTATATGTTAAGGTACATGGCCTATATGTTAAGGTACATGGCCTATATGTTAAGGTACATGGCCTATATGTTAAGGTACATGGCCTATATGTTAAGGTACATGACCTATATGTTAAGGTACATGGCCTATATGTTAAGGTACATGGCCTATATGTTAAGGTACATGGCCTATATGTTAAGGTACATAGCCTATATGTTAAGGTACATAGCCACAATATTATCAATGATAAATTAATGTCTGTAAATTGAGATAGGAATGGGTGGGCTGCGACAACACTCTTTGTGTAGCATCAACAAGGTGGACTTGGGCAGGGACAAAGGGACGCGCTCTGGAGACGCACACTGTAAAGTTGCCATGGTTCAAAATCTTAGAAACATAGATCATATTTATTAACACAATAGGCCTATCATTGTTTTAAAGGAACAATACAGATCCCTAAACACCTCAAATCATTGTGCTGGTCATATTTCCCACGATAGACACTAAAAAACCTCTTCAATGTGTTTTGTAATTCCAAACTCGGCCACCCAATGTATCCAAATTTCACTACGACTATGTTTTTTACGTCATCATATTTTTTTGAACCTACAGCTAGATTCAGGGTTTGGTTGACTTCCTGATCTTAATATAATCGAGTTGCTTTGATAATAAAACTTCCATAGTGAGTTTGAGAATACTACGGATTGCATTCTTCCATTAAATACGGAGCTAAATTGTGATGGTCGCCCCCTCCTGCAGTGCTTGCGCCCCCTCCTGGAGGCCTTTAGTCAGTGCTCCCCTCCAATGACAGTATGTATTGTTTGCTGGACTCATTCGGCCCCATCTTGCACCTGGCACAGCACAGCGCAAAGCCTGACGCAAGTGTTTTTGCTAGTTTAGGACTGAAGCAGTTGTCAACTTCCCGTCCAACGCCCACGTCGTTGAAATAGCAAATGCACTTGCGTTTCTTTGCGCTCATTGGCGTGCTGGTCTTACAGGGAGGTGTGTTCAGGATAACGGGGCTGATGGACTGGGTGTTTGGAGGATATGACGGGGCTGATGGACGCTGGTCAGCCGACGATGACAGCGTTGACAAGCAGGACCAGCATGTCGGTGTGGAGAAACAAGGCGGAGAAGAGGACCTGATCAGCTGGGAGATGGACCAGTCTGGATCAGAGGAGGAGGAAGGTGAGGGGAACGCGGACAGACCTGGGCTCGAACACTAAATATCCTCTATCCAATGTACCTACTGGGCGCAGTAGCTAGCTAGCGTTTCCCTCAACACCAGTCCTGCATCCCAGACGGTTTACCCTGTTGATAGATCTGTAGGACTCTCCTCAGCTGGGTCCATCACAGCCACACCTCTCCCAGCTGTCATCATGTTGGACCTACCTCCCTTTCTCCATGCCAGGCCAGTAGGTCCACTCTCCATGTACATACCAGAGGACCTGCTTGCCATACCAACGCCTGGGGTCAGCTCACCAGGCCAGTGTCAGAGGCCATACCATTAACACCAGAGCAAGGGGCTGCTCCTCCCAAGTCACGACTAGGGGCACAGCCCCCTGCACCTGGGACCGGGGCTCCAACCCGTGCGCCTCATCCGCTGTCAGCCGCACCGTCCCTTGCACCAGTTTTGGCTGCACCACTCCAAGCAGCTGAGATCGGGGCTCAAGTAAATTTTTATCGATGTAATGTAATTTGTCTGAATGCGTATTTATGTGTTCATGTGTTTCTTGATTGATATTGTATATCATCATATTGTCCCTTTTGTGTGTTGTCTTCCTGTCTCGGAACTACAGATGAAAATTTGCATTTATGCTATAATACTCTCTTTACAGTCTGTACAGAAGTGTAAGATTGTTCATTAATGTGCACTGTCCCAATTAAATAAACAAATAAATAAAAAACAAGCCCCATGCCACTGCCAAGGGACTAGCCCACTGCAAGAATGGGGCTCCGCCCCCAACGCGTTCTTCGATGTAATGATTTTATGACTCAACAAAGTCTATTTCTTTTATCAGTGTTATCGGAATTTAACAGTTTACATTCAGTTCAAAATTTGCATCGACCTCCAAGTCTCTACTAAACAACACAATACATAAATTATAGAGGGTTTTTGTTCTACAATGGTTAGTGCAAGTGTTATTGAATGGTAACATACAACCATACTTTTTTAAGCCAGAATACAGCGAGGAAGATGTACAGCAATGGCAGGAGCGGTATCTGTGAATCAAGCAGCTGCTTGTGAAGATTTGAGCCCAGGTGTCACGAATCCCCATGTGTATGTCGTTAGTAGAGACAAGAGAGAAGGAGTTGTACTAATGCAATAGCGTTTATTTTCTAATACATTGAATAAACCAAAACAATACTGCCACGTGGGGCTTCTTAGCGAATAACCGGACACACACTGGAACACATAACCGGAACATTAATCGACAAGAGACAAGGAGGAACACAAGGGCTAAATACTTAATCACATGAGAGACAATAGGAAACACCTGTGCCAAATCAACACATACAATGACCCACAATGATGACATAATACCCCCACACCTGCAAGACACCGAAGGGACACCAAGTGGAACCAAACACCACAAACATGAGGGAGCAACTCCAAGGGAACATGAACACAGGAAACAATCAACTAAACCACCGTATAATACTGAAAACACTGAGAACGTAAGAAAGAAACACAGGAGACCTAACTGAACAAAAAAGGGACTTCATATACAGCTCACACAGGGCTGGACGTTACACCAGGGTGAATTCACACTTGTGCTTGTGGAAACTACCCAGCAATGGCAACAGATACAAAGTGTTATTGTAAAGAGTGGAACGGAGCTCAATTTTTGATTTTAACCATCTCCAGTAAAGAAGAGGATTTATATATTTGTTAGGCATCACACAATGCACAAATTGCATTTGGCTAGTTAGTTCACGAATTTGCAATGTAAGGAAATAACATCCTGCCGAAAAGAAATACGTTGCTTGCTAACTACTACTCTCAGATGTATGGCATCAATTCAGTCTCAAATGTCCCGCATGCGCAGATGCCACTTTGAGAAGAACAATTCAAGACGAGAGAGAAGAAGCTAATTTCAAAAGAGAAGAAACTAAATGCCAGCACACAGAGGACCAGCCGTGAGCAAAACAGGACCAGCCGTTTTTTTTTTTTTTTTTTTGTGTCGTTTTTCTAGAAGAAGAATAAAACTTGTGAAAGCAGAAGCTCAACGGCAAGAAAGAGAAGGAACTAACAGGAGACCAGCCACTGAAGCATGCACTTGTTTGTTTTATCATACAGTTTTTAGCCTTTGAGTTCAGGCAGAGCCGCAGCTTGTCAACAGGCAAACCAGGCAACTGCTTGGGGCCCCAGGCCACTAGGGGGGCCAGAGAGCTGACAAACTTAATGGTTATATAACATAATGGTGATGAATGATGGTTTTGAGGGGCCCCCTGGAGATTTTTGCCTAGGGCCCTAACAGACTCTACAATTACCCTTGGGTTCAGTACATTTAAATGAATTTCAAGATTAATCTGAATTTATCCAAATGTTTAAATAAAGACAGTTTGTTTTGGCTCAGTCTGTTCAGAATACTTGAAAATCAATCAAGTGGCAAACAGGAACCTTCATACAGTACGGTATAAAATAAGTACTTATGGGGTGAATTAGAGGTGCCAGTAACCTTTAATAAAATATGTTGACTGACTCAGTACATATTAACCAGTCAAGACAAAAACCTTTGCTTTTATAACAAGGCATACACTGTCCTATGCAGTGAATATCTAGCTTGTCAAATGGGCTCTTGTTTTGAGGGAGAAAACCCTAAAGTAAACTCAGAGTTCCAAGTGCTGTTCAAACATATCAAGGGATTTATTCAAAATGACTGTTTTGTGGCCATAAATGTTAATGGGTTTGTGGATTAAAGCTTGTTTGCTATGGTCACGGGATTTGCCATGGTTGGTTCCCTTGCTTTACTTTCACAGCAATCAATTGCTATACCCAAGACACTTCCATGTAAATCAGTGAATTGGAATACATCCTTCCATTCAGCCTAAACAATTAACTTACTGGTGTGACTTCAGCAGAGGTCAACTAACTAGCTTCTCTCTCTCCCACATGTGCGCATGCAAGCTTCCCTGTACACCTGGATGGATATCTCTTGAATTACTTTACTGAGGATTGTCTACATTTTCTAAAGAATGACTCCTGCTAAGATTTAGTGATGACTGTATGGAACAGGAATTTTGGCATCTTAAATTAATCAAACCAAAATGCATTTTCAACAGCAGTGATTCATTGCCATGTAACACAGTCTTCTGACGAAAAGTACTAGAGAACAATAGAGAATACATCACACTGACAGATGAAGAGGCATTGAGGTTTAAAAGGCCGACCTCGGAAACTCATTTTTACTCTTAAATGAGCGAGACACAATGGCTTATGAATGTCAGGATTTGGGTTAATTTTAATGGAAATAAACTGAAGAAAACTGTGATTCCAATTGAATAATTCAAACAGGGACTTAATAAAAAGACAAAATTTGTTTTATATCCAACGGTTTTGATATAAAGTCAAATAACTCACTCAATTGACTACAACCCAGCTTAACTATCAGCTTAATGTACGGTACACCAAATAGGACAATCCTCAAGTGTTTTTGTTATTTTACAGCTGTACTGTAACCAAGGTTACTTCATTGAATATCATCGTTTGGTCTCTATTCAAATCAAGCTGATTTAACTTCTGAATTTGCAAAGTAGAGATTAAGTTGAATTTTGACTGAGATGACTTAACAGCAGCTGTTTGATCAACCACATTGCTTAAAACAGAAATATGCAATAAAATCATGAAGTGAAAAAGGATTGACTCACAAACCACCACAGCCACAAACTATTATGGTTTTACCCCCTGCAATGGCAAGGACTCTCAATGTGATCACTACTTTCCAAATCATTACCAGGTATTGGTGTCTATCAAACCCACTATGGCAGAGTAGACAGTATTTCCTGGAAGCCTATCAAGGCTTGAGTCCCAAATGTCAAACTATGTCCTACTTCTTATAGGGCACTACCAAACACTAGAATCCTATGGGAGAGTGGCAAATGCAATGGACTTAATAGTGATCTAATATGGAAAAATAACAGCTGGAGATTTTTGTTGTGGTACATTTATATCTACTGTAGGTAGAAATTGTTGCGATTGTAAATGCTCACAGGCATTAACTGTAAGTACTGTACAATAAGAGAATGAGGAAACATCATTGATCTGACTAAGTTCATTAATGCTCATGATGAATGACATCTTTAAAGGTGAAGAGAAACATCCTGATATACATTCCTGCTTCTTTATTTAAAGTTAATTTCAAAGTGTATCTTTCACTCTGCTCTTGCGATTGAAAGCATCTGTCCAACAATCCAGACCATGTGTGAAGTGCTTTGTGTAAATATTGTATTGCAGGATCCCTGCTTTATGTTTGAGTTACTACATTTGTACAGTCGGCAAACATGATACACAGGAAAAATGTCAGTAACCCGATTCGACCCACTGATGCATAATTTACTTTTTTCGTCGAATGTTACAGCATATATGATCAACTCACTATTCTCTATTGGAAATATTTGAGGAACTGAATTATATATTGTTTCAAATAGATGTACATTTATTTTTGTTTTTTTATTCCAGAATAATTAACTCTACCTCACTCTGTTCACCATCAGTCATTGACATTATCTTAACTATCGGCTTAATTTACAGAAAACCGACCAGCTGCCCTCAGCATTTAAAATGGATAAGTCCACTAAGAAGTTCTCTTTCATGGGCTTGTTTGGTATGCCACAGTGTCTCAGGTATTATGCAGTCCTCTCAGTGGCTTAAATAAATACTGGAGTCCAGTAGCAGCTTCTGTCAATGTACTTCCATCCAAAAGTGAAACTTAAAAGTCTGTGTAATCAGATTGAATTTGGAATATTTCTACTGGTGGTTTCTAGCAGGGTAAAGGAATATAATATGGCAAATCGTCTACATTTTGCAGAAGCCCAATTAATAAGCATAATGTATAGTCTAGCACTGCACAGCAGCAGTAGAGCACATTGTCAAAACATTCAAGACTCACTTCCATCTGAGGGTGCTTCTTTTCCACCGCACTTCAAGTTTAGCATTGTTATTAGTGACATTAAAAGGATTGGTTCATAATGGATAGGGTTAAGACATCACTACTTACTTTTACTGCCCTCCATTTCAACAGCCATAAGGGCACCTTGAACACAAACATACTTTGTGCACCTGGTACTCATAGTTAGCGTTTGGCATCTGGTGAGATTTTTTATAGAGGCTAGGCAAGAATACGTCCAGGATTTAAGTCTTTAGGATAGATTACATACTGCATGGTTCAAAGATGGTTCAAATATGGTTCAAATATGGTTCAAATATGGTTCAAAGATGGTTCAAATATGGTTCAAATATGGTTCAGATATGATTCAAAGATGGTTCAGATATGGTTCAAAGATGGTTCAAATATGGTTTAAAGATGGATCAAACATGGTTCAAATATGGTTCAAAGATGGTTCAAATATGGTTCAGATATGGTTCAAATATGGTTCAGATATGGTTCAAAGATGGTTCAAATATGGTTCAAAGATGGTTTAAGAGACACATGCTTTCGTCCGGTGCATAGTGTAAATACCACTATATTTTCTCCTCTATCCGATAAATCAATGCCAACAAAACCTTTTAAAAAAGTACATAGAAAAAAACTCACTGCAGATTGTTTAGAAATGTACTGACTTCTATTGCAGAAATATAGTTGATACATTTGTAAATAGTTGATACATTTGTAAAACTTCCACATCTGTACTGACTAAAGTATTCTGTGTTGAACAAACAGTGTGATTAGAATTCGCCAGCATAGCGCCAGCATAGCGCAGGCATAGCGCCAGCATAGCGCCAGCATAAAGCCAGCATAGCGCCAGCATAGCGCCAGCATAGCGCCAGCATAAAGCCAGCATAGCGCCAGCATAGCGCCAGCATAGCGCCAGCAGCATAGTGCCCTCTATTCCACTTCTGGTTTGCTTCTGAAGCTAAGCAGGGACAGGCCTGGTCAGTTCCTGGATGGGCGACCAATGCTGCTGGAAGTGTTGTTGGAGGGCCAGTAGGGGGCAATCTTGCCTCTTGTCTAAAGATCTTTCTCGATGTCCCAGGGCAGAGAAGGGGACATCAGCCCATCTTTCAGGTGGGTCATTAAACGAGTCTCCTGACTCTCTGTGGACACTAAAGATCCGATGGCAATTATTAAACCCTACATCGTTACAAGGGCTCTTCGTTCTGCCACCTCAGGTCTACTGGCTCCCCCACTTCTACAGGAAATTAGCTCCCGATCCACGCAGTTAAAACGTCTCTCCATCCTGGCTCCTCAAAGGTGGGACCAGCTTCCACTGGAAGCTAGAAAAGCAGTCTCTGCCAAGGAAACGTTGTGAGTACTTAAAATAGTTGAATTCCACCACCTCTGTTGCCTTTAAAGATTTTTTATGTTTATTTCTATGACCCTTTCCTAGCACTGTTTCTGCCTATTCACTGTTTCAAATATTGAATGCTCTTTTTGCTGATTTGTGGTTGTTTCACCTAGTTTCTAAAATGTGTGCACTCACTCTAAGTCGCTCTGAAATGTAAACAAGTGTAAATATATAAATAAATATTTAATTATTTCACATATTTGTGTTACTGGCCTAGTGTATATAAATCTATATAATACAAACCCTCCTCACGGCTGATTGTGCATCACATGATCATCTTATTTTTGAGGGGACAGACCCTGTGTTTTCTGCTGATAATCTATTTACTGCCCCTGGGGTTTATTTCCATTGCTGTGTCTGGTGAACTGCCCTTCTCTCTGTCCTTTCATAAGGCCTGCTCAGTGGCCCCATCGACCCGTCCAACAATGGTGCACGCTGAGTGTAACAACCCCAAAATAAACGCCACAGTTCATATCACTTATCAGCTCATTTCAAGGAAACCCATTTTTCACCACACTGGTTATGAGCTACTGAAAAATAGACAACGCGTCCTTGTTCAACAGCCTGCGCCTGTCAAAAAGAATGAAAGCTTTATGAGCAAAATCATAATATTTTGAGGTTTCTTCACTAGAAGGTCAGCTGCAAACCTTTAAACTTGTGTGGCATTGTTGCCTTTTCACGGGAGCGCAGCTCGTCGATGGTGTGGGTGAGGTACTCCGGGTCCCAGTAGAGTCGTGCTGTCTCTGGGTCACGGTATGGGTGTTCTCGGTGCACGCAGGCCCTGAGCCCTGAGCCCTACGTCTAGTCAGTAGGTAAACACTAGATCTCAGTCTCCTAACAATGTCAATGCCTTTCTCTTTTTTCCCCAAAAGCCATAAATCCAGCAGCGAAAACACAGTGGGCATTCCTTATTAATACATGTGTTCAAACCCAAAGTCAATCATTTTGTGATGGGATAGACATAGATAGCTCACAGATTTGACAAAGATTTATTTAGAATTTTTTGTCTGTCTGGCACCTTACCTCTGTAGATGCACCTGCAGTTTTATGGCTTCCAGAGCAGTGATGTTTAAATATTTATTACTTATTTGCTTTGTAGTTGAGCTGTGGGTAAAATATAATTTTAAATATAAGGAATATTTTTTATGCTATATTATCTCTTTTGACAAAGAGATGGAATTCCTTACTATTATGAGTCAGAGATACTGAAAATTATTACAATTATTATCATAGATATGAACATTACTAATTAGGTTTGGACATTATCTTAAATGGATTTATTTGATGTCTACTGTATGTTAACACAATTTACTGTTAGTCTGTATAAATGGCAAATTTGATTTATCTTAAATTTTGCATTCCAGTGAAAAAAACATTTGCTTTTGAAAGAAAAAAATATAATGTTCACTGAATTTGCAGATAATTCTGTCAGAGAACAACTGTCAGAGAATATTTTAATCAAAAGGCTACTTTCCTATAATACATATTGTACAACAATGAAATTAGCATTTTTAATGGACAATGTTCAAATTAAAATGCAGTCTGCATCTTCTGGTTGTCAGAGTAGTGTTGTTGAGCTAAAAGGGATCCCCAAAAATGGAATACTATGTCATGTACTGTATGTGCTGATTTATGCCGCATGTCATCAAAATCACAAATGATCTACCTCGCCAAATCGCTCTCCAGTGACCTTCCATGTGCAGATCGGGTGCCTGGGAATTCAATCGTGGAGTAGTTTGTGAGCGTAATCATCGTGTACATGATCTGACTAAAGGCTTTTGTGTTGGATGAGCAGTGCAAATGGAATCGTCCGACTCATCGACATATGGTTGGACGCACCATTTGACCCTTTACCATCCCACATCTGGGGAGGAGGGTAGCAGAGGTTCCCAACATAGCAGGGTTAGTGGGGAATACTGGACAAGAACCATTGGGAAGGGAGAAAATGGGATGGAAAAAAATCACTGTTTTTCAAAGTTAGAATTTGATGCTTAATTGAGATAGAGTATGAAATGGATTCTATGCAGGGCAGCTGACGGGGGGGACAACTGGGATTGTTGTCCCAGGCCCGGTCCTGAGGGGGGCCCAAATTTGGGTCTAAATGTGGAGTTATGTCCCAGGCCCGGGGATTCCTGTCGGCATCCCTGATATGTATAGATTATGCACATATAAACAACGTATTAGGCATGCAGACAAAAATGTGAGCTACAAAAATGATATTAATTGCAAAAGTCTGTATCTTTAAACTGAGTGTATGAACAGCCAATTAAAAAAGTGAATATTGTACATGTAACTTTCAACAAGTCAAATAATGTTGTTTGTTTCCTTTCTGAAACTACACCACATCTACCTACCAGAAAGCAGCTAAATTATTGGTGGACTAGTTGCCAAGTCGGCAATGTTGAACTACTGAAATGCCAGCCCACTTCTTCAGTCTAATTAATTTGTAGGATGTATTATTTGTCAAGAATCGATGGTGTGGTGGAGAGAGATTGGAGACCAGAGCAGGAAGGAGCGTTCAAGATGTTTAATGAACAGACGATCACAGCTATGAGTAGGTAGGTGCGCTGAATAACAAAGGTGCACAGGAACGGCACAACGGATATATATCACCTACTGTGCTCTAACGCGGCACAGACGCGACTAGCAATATACAGAGCGTACGCACGGTTCAACCATACACATCCATCATGTACGACACATAACGAGGTGAAGACTCAATCAATGATGAACTTACATTGTCCGTCAGATTTCTCACTACCCATAGCCAAAACCGTCACTCTCTCAAACAGGGAACTAGTCCACAATAACACGCGCCGAACCTCCGGAACGCTGGGATTAAATAGGCACCTTGATTACTCATTACG
>JACXGM010023533.1:6351-16375 GCA_016801145.1 Umbra pygmaea
CACACACACACACACACACACACACACACACACACACACACACACACACACACACACACACACACACACACACACACACACACACACACACACACACACACACACACACACACACACACACACACACACACACACACACACACACACACAAAAACCTACATGAGACCCACCTTGTTTGGGGTTGGTGGAAGACTCTGGTTCCTCATCACCTCTTTAAGCTTGGAACAGAGACTACTGTTCTGACACTGTCCTCAGAGCCTCACCAGCTAACCACAGAACAATCACACGGGCTGGGAGACAGCTATGGAACGCAGGGCCGGAGGAAGGATGGCTGGATGAAGAGCCTGGGACTTGATACAGTCATAAATGTATTCACTGCCATCGGGTTGAGAAGGAATCTGACAGAGGAACAGGGTCAATGCACAGTGGTGGTGTTTCAATAATAATAATAATACTTACATTTATGGTCTTTATTCTCCACCTGGGGAATGAGTAAGGATTGTGTGTGTGTGTGTGCCACATTTATGTACAGTTTCGGACCCCATGAAAATAATCTGAAATAATCAATCCCATGGTTTTTGCCTGGTCTCCACTCCAAGCTGCCGACATCGGTCTACACATATCCCTTGGCGATGGGGGATTCGAGCCCTGGGTTTTGCCGACTGTCTGTGTCCTTCCTCTCTGTCTCCCCCTAATGGTCTCCCTGGATTCTACTTCCTCCTGACCTGTCAATAAAACGAGACAAAAAATAGAATTTATGTTACCCATTAATGCTTATGGTCAGGTTAACTTCAGTCATACATGTTCAGTGAAAGTAAGGGTAAGTTTAGGGAACATAGATTCCTCTGTCAATTCTTAGGACCCTACTAGCCATGGGCTTGGGAAGGGGGGTGCTGAGGGGGCTGCAGCACCCCATTTATTATTTTATTTATTAGGGTGACCATACGTCCTCTTTTCCCCGGACATGTCCTCTTTGATCACCGTTGTTTCAGCAACACTATATTATGCTAGCAACACTGATGCAAATTTCTTTCAAAATAATAGCGCAAATTTTTTAATGCATGAAATAATCGTTGTAAATTTATTTTAATGCTAGTGAATCATAATCAAATCAAATTGAATTGTGTTTTTAAGAAACTATTAAAATAGTTTGATAGGAAAAGAAAATATGTTTAAAGAACAATTGTAAAAGATATGCAGCACAATACAATTTATGAATATATTGTCTAATATAAACTAAACTATTCCTTGTGCTGAAACATGTGCTATGGATAAATGTTCAGTAGGATGTGTTTAATCCAAATATAGTGTCAAACCCTTTGGGTACTTGGGGCAGTATAGCCAGCAAAATTTAATTTGATTATAATTCACTAGCTTTAAAATTAATTTACAACAATTATTTCATGCATTGCAATGAGCGCAATTATTTTGAAAAAAAATCTGCGTTCGTGTTGCTAGCGTAATATAGTGTTGCTGAAAGAACGGTAAACAGAGGACATGTCCGGGGAAAAGAGGATTTTGTATGGTCACCCTATATTAACAACTACTAATTCGCTGTCTGACATTATTTATATTTTTGTATATCAAATAATGAAGCAAATAGCAAAAAAGGGTTGTAAATAGGTTAGAGTATAGCTTACTAAAAATTAACAGTTATAGCTGCTATAGTTCAAAGTGAAAGTGAGTCAAGTGATGTGACTCACTGGGAAGTGAGCAGGTTGAGGCTAGTTGACTGAAACGTTAGTTGTGGAAAATAATATGTCGCAGAAAAGGATACAAGATTTTTTCTTCTGGCATAGTAATGTAGCTATATTTAGCAAGATTTCATCTGTAGATATTACTGAAATAGGCAAATGATGTCAAGTGCTCTTCTGTTGGGTAGGGGTGCACGCAGTGGAGTCGGAGTGGCGAGTGCTGTCGCATAATTGAAGAACAGTGGAATTTGTAGCTGCCCAGGACTTTTCTGAAACTTCACACTCACCCATACACTGCGCTAAAATGACATATTTAGCTGTCAAAATCTGAATTTCCAGGGGGAAGAAATCGTCAAAAATAGGTTCCTGTGTGCCTGCCACAAGCATGGAAAGACGTGTGTGTGTGTGTGTGTGTGTGTGTGTGTGTGTGTGTGTGTGTGTGTGTGTGTGTGTGTGTGAGCGTGAGCGTGAGCGTGAGCGTGAGCGTGAGCGTGAGCGTGAGCGTGAGCGTAAGCGAGAGAGTATGTGGTGTACAGAATGGACATTGTGTTTTGTGTCTAAGTATCCTCTAGGTGTCTTTGTGGCGAGGACCCTTTGACTGATGTCACGTCCTGTTAATTCCTGGTCATTTGCTTCAGTGCACTGGAGAGGAAGTGACCCTTCGTGAACGTGCATGTGTGTGTTACCAGGTCACACCTCTTTCACCTGTGAGCCAGATCAATAGGCCAGAATGTCTGGGTCATAGTCTCCCTCTCTCCCTCTCTCCCTCTCTCCCTCTCTCCCTCTCTCCCTCACTATCTCCCTCCCTCCCTCCCACCTGTCTCTGTGTAATCCTGTATGGGCTAGATAACAGCCTTTGGCTAGAGCCTAGGGGCTGGCAGTGAGATGGTCAGTGGCGATGTACACCGTAAACACAGATACTATACACTAAGTGCTGTGTGTTTAGGTGTTTGACAGAGCAAGTGTAAAAGGGACTGGGCTCCATTCCTCAAGGATAGCCTGCCTCATCTCTCCTAGCACACCTCAGCAGTTGCGGGATGGTAACATGCTACTCCCGAGCATGTGTCGCCAAGCTGTTCGGTTCTCATCACACTGCTCATACAGCACGGAAGCCCTAAGTCGGTATATATCGCATAGGTCCTCTCCTACCGTAGTTATCCCCTGCCTGAAACTGCTAACAAGAGAGAAAGGAAGGAGGGATAGAAAGATGAAGAGCGATTGGTTCTTCTTATTCAGGGCTGCGTCCTTTTGGTTTGAACCAGGAAGTTGACTAGTGCGTGACATCTGATGTGTGGGCTTTGTTACTTGGGCTCAGTGAGACCTCCGTCCCTCACGCCTACACTCTTTCCTTTTCGCTCCCTCGCCTCAGGTAAACAAACAGAAGGCGGCCAGTCCTCATCGGGGAAAAAGATTGAGATAGACGGGCAACGCTGCTGCATTTTGCCCCGGGTGAACTGGAGTCTCTCTGGCTCGACCCCAGCTGGTCATGCTTTGCACTTCTCCTCCGCTTCATCGTTGCCAAGCTAACTTCTGTCTCGGTCTATAACCTGTTTTGAAAAATTGGATTTAATCCTCTGCATGGGCATGGCCTAATAACATTCAGCACAGATTAGTCTTCTGCAGTGAATCATATTCTCCCATTTGCTTGTTGTGTTTTTCTACTAGCCATGCCAGCTCCTTGAGGCTTGACCAACACGTAGTGGATAACTGTCAGGGATTAGAATAGACCAGCCTCAGACTGGAATCAATGACTTCATAGTTCAGGGTCCAGTGTTTTAACCGTGACATCATTTCCTTTCCCTGTGGTCGTTACTTCGGTCCCGTTTCCTGTCTGGAACTCGCGACTAGGCAAATAAATACTGTAATGCTACAGTTTGTCATGCCACTATGCAGTGGCATTGCACTACGCGCTGGCCTACCTACTGTTGCCAACAAGTCAGCACACTAATGCAATATATGTCTGCAAACTACCAAAAAGTGTTTTTCAAACTCTTGGCTAATTGCAAACATTTATATCTCTTCAATGAAGTTTGACGTTTTGAATTTGACCTGTAGCGTGATTTTGATTGGGACTGAGGTAGCTGTTCTAAATGGACATGAACAAGAGATGTGAAGGGAAACACACCACCTGAAAAATTCTGCTTACATCTGTATGTTATCAATACACAGTGCCTTTAAAAAATAATTGACTGTAGTAAAGTTGGGCAAAGTATGCTATGACAAAAAAGGAATTTGTCATTCATTAGCTTGATCTTACCCTAAAAATATGAAAGAAATCCAATTAGTCTTCATAGAATGTCAACATTTTTGCATAGCCTTTTTTGCACATCAACAAGGGTGTCTAATAATTGTGATTGTGTAGGATTAATTTTTCTATTGAATGTTGGTATGCGTGCAACTACAATTTATATATTCAACAATGCCTTTTTTTAAATCAAGAAACCTAGAGAAGCTAACTAGCTATGGTATTACATTTACATTCTGTGCACTTTATCCCAACTGCATTCAAATAAAATTTGATTCCTCATTTTAGTTTTAGGAATGTTTAATTCCCTAAATACATTCAATTTTGCCTTGTAATTTGTGAATACTGATCAACCTTATAACTTAATACATTTATATTTTAACATTTACAAATTATACATTTATATCTATACATGTATACATTTTTTCAATGTTGTGTGTTTTCCATTACTTGCTTACAATAGATCTGATCATTCAAATAACTTTAATAAATTAGAATAATGCAAAGAGAAGGCAACATAAAAAAAACATTAAATATATTTGAGTTCAGGTATTCCAACTGTAGGTCCACTCATTACCTCACACACTACAACAGGAAAATAGTAATCTGCTTTATTTTTCCATGATTAAATTCGTTCACTGCAAAAAGCTGTTTATATTCTTCTTTCTTTATGGCAATAATTCATGCAGATAAAAATTACAGACTTCTGTCCCTGGACTTCGTTTGCCCAAAAAGATTAATATTGAGGTGAGGAAAAGCCAGTGTGTGTGTACTGTATGTGCTGGCTGAGCCCAGATTAGCGGTTGTCACAGGTTCCAGTGTTTTTATTAACACAGTGAATAATTAGCCAACCGTTCCTGCCAACTCTGAGGATTGAAATTGTAACGGTGGAAAGCAGCGCCAACAAGAAAAACCTGCCAGAACCTTTTCTCTCATTCTTGTTCCCCATCTTTGTGTGTTTGTCTCACTGTTTCTCAATTCCATTCAAATTGCTTTATTGTCACAACCTAAAAATATACACATTTGCTAAAAGCGTACTTCAGAAACGGTTCGTCATTTACAATGTGTAACAGAAAGAAAAAAAATTGCTAATGGAGAAATCAGTAGGACAATAATCAAGGGCAAAACTGAAAGAAACATGCAATGAAAATAACACCTGGGCTTTCAGTGACTGTCCCTCATTTTATGTCAGGCAGCATTGTTGTGAGCTGCCAATCCAAATCTCTCTGTTTTCCCCGGAAACAATGAGGAACCTTTTTCTCATCAGAGAGGTCTTTGAAACCTTGAATATTGTTTTACAGTATAATTAGGTGTGTGTCTACTTATATTTCCAGCTCTGGAAAAAATTAAGATACAACTGCCACATCAACCATGTCTCTCTGGTTTTACTGTTGCTAGGTATGTGTTTGGGTAAAATGTTTTATTCCATAACTACTGGTACTGATGTTTTCCTAATTCCAAATAATAGTTTTTTTATTCAGAGCATTTATTTGCAGAAAATTACCACTGGTCAAAATAACAAAAAGATGCAGAGTTGTCAGACCTCGAAGAATGCAAAGAAAATAAGAAAATATAAATTTTTATACAACACAAAACTAATTAGGAAGAGTTCAGAAACTCTTATATTTGGTGCAATAATCATACTTGTATGATAGTAATAAAAATACTAAAAATGTATGTATGTATGTATGCATGCGTGTATGCGTGTATGTGTGTATGCGTGTATGCGTGTATGTATGTATGTATGTATGTATGTGTATAGGGGATAATATATAATATCTAAGTCATTCTTTCTCCATTTTCTGTCCTAATTTTTCTCTCTCCGCCTCCTCTCTGATTAGTGTAGTTAATGAACACAAACTCTTAACCCATTAAAACACCCACTAAAATATCTGTTTAATTATAATCTATCAGCAGTGAAACAACAAACACTGTCACGTCTTTCAATGTGATGGATTTCAGTCATTCCACAGTTTATTTCTTGACTTCAGTTTCATTCTTTATATGAGGGATTTGGGGATATTACTTCATCTGCATGCCAAAAAGTACTTGTTTTCCCCCTGTGTCGGTCTTTGGAGAAGCAGTCTCTGCCATGACGTTGTGCTACGCTCCTCATTTATGCTAACATAAGTATGCTAAGTCACTCGTATGAAACCCAGCTACACACTGGCCAATCAGAATAGAGGGTTTGTTGGCCTGGTTTTCTATTGGATAGTTTACATAAATAACTTGGTTGCCATTGGCTGGCTTAGAATTTCTATTTGGGAAAAGATTAGCATATTTTAAGATTCGACAACAAAATTGCACTTTTGAATTTGAGCTTTAGTATGTCCTCGTTATTCCATAACTATACAAAATTGTGTGTCTGTTTCGTCAGGTTAGCGAGAAATGAAGCTTTCCCCTGACAACACCACCACGAAGATGGGAGGGGGACGGAGAGGCTGAAGGGGGAGAGGGGATGATAGGGGACAGAGGGGACGATAGGGGACGATAGGGGACGATAGTGGACAGAGGGGACAATAGTGGACGATAGTGGACAGAGGGGACGATAGTGGACAGAGGGGACGATAGTGGACAGAGGGGACGATAGTGGACAGAGGGGACGATAGTGGACAGAGGGGACGATAGTGGATGATAGGGGACGATAGTGGATGATAGGGGACAGAGGGGACGATAGTGGACGATAGGGGACAGAGGGGACGATAGGGGACAGAGGGGACGATAGGGGACAGAGGGGACGATAGTGGACAGAGGGGACGATAGTGGACAGAGGGGACGATAGGGGACGATAGGGGACGATAGGGGACGATAGGGGGCGATAGGGGGTGATAGGGGGTGAGAGGGAACGAGAGGGGGCAGAGTGGATGAGTGCGGCAATGAGGCTGGTAGGGGAGCAGGAAAAAGTGTGAATGAGGGAAATGTTTGGCAATGCAGGTTTCCTGTCAGTTTTCTTTGTTTTGCCACAGCGCTCTCTTTTTCTCCCTCTCTCTCCCTCTCTCACACACACACTCACACACACACTGAATTATTCAACCTTTCAATCCAGAGTTGGCCACTGGGTCACGCTATAGGATACGTGTTTATCATGTGAGCCTTGAACATGTTTTTAAATCAATCCTTAACATTGCATTGAGTTGGTACTAAAAGCTTCAGAATATGTTCCATAAGGATAAACCATGCAGAGTGAAAACATGTATCTGTAGACCTCTCTTCACCCAGAACCTTCTCTGTTTTATCTCTGTGCCGACTCTCCCATTCTCTCACAAATGTCAGTCAGTACAAACCTACTTTTCATGCAGTATTTGACTGGGGACTGTGGATCTCCTCTGGAGGGCTAATGTCAGCATGTTCTGACAAGGCGCACATCATGTTCACACTGGTCAGTGTCAGACAGACCTCTGTTCCCACGAAGCTGGACCAGAAATGGTGCAACGTGCTGGGCCTCCTCATTTAAATCCAGTCTCCTGACTAGAAGTGCACAGAGCAGCCAATGATCCTCTAATCTCAATACCTACTGGAAGCTTCTTTTGTGTTTAGCCTTGACCGTGACATTTTACACCCGGCTTCCCCATTGTGTGTGTTAGATATGGTTTAATATCTATAATAATACCTGCATTATCCTCCCTCACTGGTGTGTGTCTGTCTGTGTGTGTGTGTGTGTGTGTGTGTGTGTGTGTGTGTGTGTGTGTGTGTGTCTCGCTCTCTCTCTCACTCGCTCACACTCTCTCTAATCCATCCTCCTTGCTGAGTGGATTTTAGACAAAATATACCTGTATTATTACTTGAGTTGGTAATCCTCTTATGACCTTCAGTATGCACAGTGGGTGTGTGTGTTACTGAACTCTGACCTTGGTCCTCTCCTAGCTGTGTGTGTTGCTGAACTCTGACCTTGGTCCTCTCCTAGCTGTGTGTGTTGCTGAACTCTGACCTTGGTCCTCTCCTAGCTGTGTGTGTTTCTGAACTCTGACCTTGGTCCTCTCCTAGCTGTGTGTGTTTCTGAACTCTGACCTTGGTCCTCTCCTAGCTGTGTGTGTTGCTGAACTCTGACCTTGGTCCTCTCCTAGCTGTGTGTGTTACTGAACTCTGACCTTGGTCCTCTCCTAGCTGTGTGTGTTACTGAACTCTGACCTTGGTCCTCTCCTAGCTGTGTGTGTTGCTGAACTCTGACCTTGGTCCTCTCCTAGCTGTGTGTGTTACTGAACTCTGACCTTGGTCCTCTCCTAGCTGTGTGTGTTACTGAACTCTGACCTTGGTCCTCTCCTAGCTGTGTGTGTTACTGAACTCTGACCTTGGTCCTTTCCTAGCTGTGTGTGTTACTGAACTCTGACCTTGGTCCTCTCCTAGCTGTGTGTGTTACTGAACTCTGACCTTGGTCCTCTCCTAGCTGAGTGTTTTACTGACCTCTCCTAGCTGAGTATGTTACTGACCTCTCCTAGCTGAGTGTGTTACTGACCTCTGACCTCTGACCTCTCTTAGCTGAGTCACCTGAGCAGCCTGGACCTTCGCCACGTCATGGAGCTGAACAACGAGACTGTAATGGAGGTTGTCCGCAAGTGTAGGAAGCTCAGCTCGCTTAACCTGTGTCTCAACTGGAGCATCAACGACAGGTACAAATACACACATACATCTCTAACTTTCAGACAAATCACCTTTGTTTTACGACTCGGGCCCGTACCGTTAACACAGGTATCGTCGATCAGTGTATTCACATTTCTGCCTGTGTGTTCTTGTTGTAATGAAGGCCGTATATCTTCTCTGCTCCTATATAATGAATGTGATGGTGTGTAATTGCTGCCGTGAGCATTTTGTCTCCAGGCTTCTGGTGATGGTTGCTGTGTTCCAGTGTTCAGTTGGTGTACGGGGGGCTATTTGTCAGTGGCTGGATATTGCTTACTCTAACAGTACATACCCACCGAACACACTAGGGGGCGATCAAACAGCACGACCCATTCGGATTTGCTATAGAGAAGGACGTAGCGTGTTCTGGTTGCGCGATGCTAACAAGGGCAAGGTTTACACATGGACACTGGCAGATTACAAAACGCCATCTCCAGGGTTTTTAACACAGTCACGACATTCCGTCGATGCCCGAAGACTCAACAAGTGGCTGCGCATATTGGTACTGCGCTGTCTGTTGGAAATTGTAGGAAGTCACATGCGAGTACCTTTTCATGTCACTCCTGAGCAAATATTTTGTGTGCAGGTCGGGCACCTATGAATTCAATCACCATTATGTAGTTAACAATGTTGAACTTGCCACGTATGTATCTTCCGAGTTGAACAAGCAGTAGGAGAAGAATCAGATGCCTTGGTGACACGTGACTGGAGGAAGCGTTTGATTGATTTTTGACCATTCCACATCTGCTGAGGGGTCGCTGACAAGGCTTTTCTGTTTGGTTGTTTTCTTCGCACTTTTTAAACCCCCCAAAATAGCAGGTTAGTGATAAACTAAACACAAGTGAATGGGATTTCCAACATTCCAGATCTTTCTTTCCGTCTTGGTGGTCGAAGGAAGCGGTCGCACCACCATTGATGACACAAACCTGTCTTCTTTCTTACGCCAGGGAAGACCAGCAGGGAAAACGCTTCCTCTACAACAGTGCAAATCCACTCTGGTCCCAGAGTGCTGAAATACTTGTGTTTGCTTGTTCCTACCTGGTCGTTGTTTGCAGTCACCTGGGTGGCGAGGTCTGAATTACTTTGTGATTTAGGAGAGGATGGATAGCAGAAGTGTTTGGGCCCATCAGGACTGAGGGTGAATAGCCCTGCTCTATAATGTGACTGGGTGTGCAGGTATTGACATTCATTACTTTAGTTTATATTTAATCAGTCCCGACTCAGTGGCAGACAGAAGGGAGACCAGGAGGGAATGCATGGGTGATGACTTGAATGAACGGAAACTCAACTCTGATGTGATGTTTGTGTTATGACACATGCTGGTGCATTCTGAGTTAAGCCAATTGGCCTTATCCCATTTATGGTCTTAAAGCACACACACACACACACACACACACACACACACACACACACACACACACACACACACACACACACACACACACACACACACACACACACACACACA
>JACXGM010023534.1:0-15945 GCA_016801145.1 Umbra pygmaea
TCCTGGAGAGTATGTGGCACTACTTTGCAGTGTCAGATGATGTACTGATACAGTACATAACGACCCAGAGGTTCTCAGTTGGATTCAGCGCTGGGGAACGTGAGAGCGAGTCAATGGCATCAATGCCTTTGTCCCATGAGGCATGGCATTGTCCTGCACCAGGAGGAACTCAGGGGCCACTGCAAGGTCGGACAATGTGTCTTACGAATGTCATCCTGGTACCTAACAGCAGTCAGGGTACCATTTGCTAGTTGTGTCTGTGTGACCCTCCAAGGATATGACTCACCCAACCATGACTGACCCACAGCCAAACCGGTCATACTGGATGATGTTGCAGGCAGCATAGAGTTCACCACAGCGTCTCCAAACTTCTTTTTTATACAATAATTTTCTCCTCCCAATTGTTGTATTTTTTACCCACTAACTCTGCCATGACGGCAACTCTGTGCAACCCCCCGCTCGAAAGTGGCAGGATGGTGAAGGGCACTCACCGACTATAATTCCGTGATTTAATTCACAGGTGCTGGAGAGAGACATGGCAAGGTAAATAATCCGACTTATCTATCCCAAATCCCGGGCAGCGCTATGCGCCATGCTGGTGGCCTGGGCAAAGTCGGAAAAGACATAGTCAGACTCGAACCACTGAATGAAGTCTGTTTTGACAGTTTGGCCAGAAACATGCACACCAGTTGCCTGCTGGAGGTCATTTTGTGGGGCTCAGGCATTGCTCCTTCTGATCTTTCTCACACAAAGGTGCAGATACCGGTCCTGCTGCTGGGTTGATGCCCTTCTATGGCCCATCTCCTGGTATCTCCTCCATGCCTTTTTTGCAATGGCACATATAAATGTGCCATCCTGGAGGAGCTGGACTACCTGTGTAACCGGAATGGGCTTGCAGGTCCCGCTTCATGCTACCAGTAATGACATGGACACTAGCAAAATGCAAAACTAGTCAGGAATGATAATTAGAGAGCAATTATCTGTAGCCACCACCTGCAAAACCATTCCCTTTTTGGGGGTTGTCTTGCTTTTGCCTCTCCAGTGCACCTGTTGTCACTTTCATTTGCACCAAAACAGGTGACATTGATTCACAATCGCTTATGCTTTTTAACTGGACAGATGGATATTTGTGAAGTTTGATTGACTTTGTGTTATACTGTGATGATTGTGTTCCCTTAATTTTATTGAACAGTGTATAATCTTTGGAAAGTGTAGACTACAGCTGGCTTGGTCTAATCGACTTCACTAAAATGTAAAGTATATCAACATTTAGCTTTCAAGAAAGAAAAACAGAAGACAATAAAAACCAAAAATCAATAGTTCTGTTTTAGCCAGGTTTTCCAGCTTACGCTTTGATCCTGCTATGGTTACCTGTCAAAAGCCCCAGTTATCTGACAGTTAGACATCGACTTGCTTAAGTTTACCTGGCACTGTTTATAACTAGACTGTTTTACTACATTTCAAAGCACTATACATCCGCGCACAACACTTTTATTGATTGATTAGATATAGCTATGTTGTTCTGCGTTGGTCGAGGCAGCATATTGCTGACCATACACAACACTTTTACTGATTGATTAGAAATAGCAATGATGTTCTGCGTTGGTCGAGGCATCATATATCTATAGATGCCATTACTGACCATACACAAAAGGGTATACACCAAGGCCCATTTTATTCAACATGCTAGTCTGCATTTTCTCCTAAACAGATTCATTTTACCCCGCTTCTGGTTCCAAACCAAAAGCGTTCTCAGAGTTTCCTTTCAGAATAACTTTATATTGCTGGGTTAACAGAACTGGACTATCATGATGGCAAATGTTACATGTTTCATCAATTCATCAGGACCATTGAGTTAGGAATACTTTCCAGTGCAATGACCTTTAACCTTGCACCACATATTTTCAGTGGCACAGTTGTCACAGTTGGTGCATTGAGGTTTTTTTCTTCTATCACCAGGATGGCTAGCTAATAAATTATGAACCATAACATTGCATATTTTTTACCTCCATTTTACTGGTTGTGTACTTGAACAGTTAGGCCCACTGTAGACCCAATGGTCTATTCCAGCGTAATAACAGCTTTATAAAAGACATGTTAATGGCTGTAATAGTCATTTAGTCATCTTCTATCTGATGTCTCGAATTACATGTTTATTCTGAAAGAATAAGTGTCAGCCTTTCTTATCACAGAAACTAAACACGCGCTGACATTGGTAATGATGATAATGAAAGTGTGTACGTACATACAGTTGTATGCCGAGGTATAGGCACCCCTGACAATTTCCATGATTTTCATTTTTAAATAATTACGTGTTTGGATCAGCAATTGCATTCTGATCTATCAAATAACTAAAGGACAGAGTAATATTTCGGTAGTAAAATGAGATTCATTGGATTAACAGAAACTGTTAAAAAATATGCACCCTTGTCATTTTGTTGATTTGAATACCTGTAACTACCTAGCACCCAATTGCAAGTTGTTGTTCTCTTTGACTTCTGAAGAGTGGCAACATGGGGGCCACAAAACATCTCTCAAATTACCTGAAAACCAAGAATGTTCCACATTATGGTTTAGGGGAAGGCTACAAAAACTATTGCAGAGATTTAAGCTGTCAGTGTCCACTGTGAGGAACGTAGTGAGGAAATGGAAGACCACAGACACAGTTCTTGTTAAGGCCAGAAGTGGCAGGCCAAGTAAAATATCGGAGAGGCAAAGGCGAAGGATGGTGAGAACGATCAAAAACAGGCCACAGACCACCTCCAAAGCCCTACAACTTCATCTTGCTGCAGATGGTGTCACTGTGCATCGTTGAACAATTCAGCGCATTTTGCACAAGGAGAAGCTGTACAGGAGAGTTATGTGGAAGAAGCCTTTTCTGCACAAACGCCACAAACAGAGTCACTTGAGGTATGCAAACACACATTTGGACAAGCCAGCTTTATTTTGGAAGAAGGTGCTGTGGACTGATGAAACAAAGATCTAGTTATTTAATTATAACAAGGGGCATTATGCATGGCAGCAAAAGAACACAGCTTTCCAAGACAAACACTTGCTACCCACAGTAGAATTTGGTGGAGGTTCCATCATGCTGTGGGGCTGTGTGGTCAGTGCCGGTACTGGGAATATTGTTAAAGTTGAGGGTTGCATGGATTCCAATCCATATCAGCAGATTCTTAAGAATAATGTAGAGGAATCAGTCACAAAGTCGAAGTTATGCGAGGGCTGGATATTTCAACAAGACAACGACCCAAAACACTGCTCAAAATCTACTCTGGCATTTATGCAGAGGAACAAGTACAATGTTCTGGAATGGCCATCCCATTCCCTAGACCACAATATCATTGAAATTCTGTGGGGTGATTTGACACGGGCTGTCCATGCTCAGCAACCATCAAACCTAACTGAACTGGAGAGGTTTTGCAAGGAGGAATGGTCCAAAATATCTTCATCCAGAATCCAGACACTCATTTACAGGCAATAGGAAGTGTCTAGAGGCTGTTGTTTCTGCTAAAGGAGGCTCAGCTAAATATTAATGTGATATTTCTGTTGGGGTGCCCAAATTTGTGCACCTATCTAATTTGCATGGTGCACATTATCTGTTTATCCAATAAACCTAATTTCACTACTGAAATATTACTGTGTCCTTCAGGTATTTGAAATTGCTGATCCAAACACCCAATTAATTATAAATGAAAATCATGGAAATTGTCAGGAGTGCCTAAATGTTTTCATACGACTGTAGGTGCTGTTTTTGTGTGGTCGGTACTTGGGCAGGTCAATAGGATCCAGTCTGGGTTTACTGCCACAATTCCCAGGGCCAGAGTGCCATTAAAAGACTTAAGGCAGTCCATGTTCAAAAGTACTGGACTAAGTACTAAGGGATAGGTGCCATTTGGGATGCTACATCGTTAATTAGCATCCATCATGTGTTTCGTTGTTTATGGAGAGAGCAAATCTGTACAAATACAGGAACACGTTTAATTGCAATATACATTTTTGGTTACTTATTGTTTTCAAAACATTTCTTTACTAATGGATTTATGACCAGCTCCGTTTTATATTTGCTTAGCTTTTGCTTTATTTATGCCAAGTCCTCTGGCAGCTAATCACTTTCAGAGGCCAAGGTAAAAAGAAACAGACTAGAGCAGGGGTTTTTTCAATTCTTACCCTACGAATCCCAGAGCCTGCTGCATTTCTCTTCTACCTTATTATTAATTGCACCCACCTAGTGTACCAGGTCTAAATAAGTGCCAGATTAGAGGGTTGCAATGAAAAGACGAAGTGGAACTGACTTCAAGGGTTAGAGTTTAGTAGGGCTGGACTTGACCCTGCTGCAATTTCTGGGACAGGCAGCGACAAAAGGAAGGGCAGAAAGAAACTCATAGTAACACTGAATTCATTCGCAGGGCATTTTGTATTTAAATGAATACGAAATGTTATACTTTTGTAGCTATTAAATAAAGAAAAATAGTTTGTCTTGTGTGAAAATGTTAATATAGATACATTTTTTTACAACCCAATAATTTGATGTAATTGTCCACATTTTATTGGGTGTATTTTGTTCAGGGTGGGGGGTTTAATTCAGGAATTTTCCATCCACAGATATTTTTCTATAAATATAAATCAGAGGATTCTATACACTGGCGTAAAACGCTGTACAGATTTAACATATGCTGTATTTCATTTCAAATCTCCTGAAGTTGTAAAGCATTATTATTGTACTTTTTGTTGAAGTAGTGATTACTAGCGTGCATTTGTAGACTGGGAAAGGTGGAGGACTTTGAGTTTTTTCTAATATTTTTAAAGAGATCTTACAATGTGGATTTGTATTTTGTCTTTTTTTTCAAAAAATTATTTTAGTATTTGTTGGTATGCATAGCACACAGTTTTTCTCTCACACAGCACAATATATTATGCTGGAGAGTCATGCATGTGTTGTTATAGGGCCTCTGTGTTCAAACTGTCTTATTTATACAATATAGGAGCAGAATAATTTCCTTAATACACTGTCTATACTGTGTCTGTCTGTGCATTGTTAGTAACTATCAGAGGTGGACATTTGTAAACAGCATAGGCTTGACAAGATGGCAAAGCAGCAAAATCAAATGTGACTTTCTGATTTAAAAGTATGAAATTAAGTGCTTTGTTGGTCTTTACGTTTTGAGTTACACAAGGTTAGCAGTATGTTTACTGTTAGTAAAAATGAAAATTGTAGAAATTGTTCAGACTTTTACAACTGGCCAGAAAATGAGGACCTACTTCAATTTTGACTGTCAGGCAAAGGTTTGCTTTTATTTCGAACAGGGCCTTTTCCATTACAATGTCAACATATCCATTTCAACTGTTCTTGTTTGTAGGTATAATATCATATAATCATATCATATAATATCACCAGACAGAAATGAAGTTTAGTCCGTTCACTGCACAAAACCTACATATTCACTAACTAAGACACTTTCTATGACATGTTGTCATCATTAGGATATCAGCCATAAAAAAGCTAATTTGGTTGAAGTTAATTTTTTGAAACAAATTCCCCCCAAATTCCTTTACAATCAAAGTTCTGCACAGAGTCGTTTTTAAACCAAAATGATGTGAGGGGGTTTCTTGTTACCTCTTCAGAAAGCTTTAATACGCTTTTGGTGGCTTGAACCAATACTTTGTATATGTCAGTTCAGAGTAAAGCATTATGATATATCCTTGTCAGTCAGCAATCATTTGTTGTTGACATTTTTACATCCTGCTCACTTGTGTGCGTGTGTTCCAGCATATTGTATGGTTGTTTTGGGATGTTTAAGAGATTGTTGACATGGTTTCCTTAGCACTTGGGTTGCACTAAACCTTCTGAACCTGCCTCCATCAACCTTGCATTTGCTTGTTTTTGTTAAAAAAATTGTGTTCTCCCTCCTTTTTTTTCTAGCGTGTCATGTTGTCTGTTCACTGTAAGACAGTCCGTTACACAACATGGAAAAGCAATATCACTGTAATAAACGTTCACTATGTAGTGTTGTTATTATAATTATTACCATTATCGTCATTATAATTATTCACTTGCACCCTAGGTGTGATAATTGAAGTAAATCTCTTTTATACAAACACATACTGTGGTGTGGTCTGTTTTTAACTAATGTTCATATTGGTTTCTTATGGCAAGAAACTTTGATTTCTAATCCCTCTGATTGGTCTTTATTGTTGGTATTAAAAGAGCTCAGATCACGAGGGACAGATCCACACAAACTCTGAAGTACCACACACAAATTATAGGCAAGTCTGACTTCCATCCAAACCCTTACCTTGAAATTACATTTATTAAACTCACCAAACTTGATGTTATTTAAAAGGTGGTTGGTACCCCTTTGCGTTCAGTGTTCTTCAGCCTTGTTAGAATTTCTCATGGAAATGATGAGAACGACAGATGCTAACTTCTGAAAGGGGTAAGTGGCTTACTTGCGGGGGGGGCGGCAAGTGACCAGAACAAGGAGTGAAAACTAACAATGCCTATGTATGTGCACCATCTGTCCCAGTGTGTTTGACCATTTGTCCTCTGTATGTCCCGATGCTTTCCACAGCTTGTTATGCAGACCTACAGCTGGAGTTCTCGTCAGCCGTCCGCACTAGCGCAGAGCAGAAGGAGCTCATCCTTAAACTGGAACATGACCTAAGCACCATCCAGAGCATGTCCACTCTGCCACGACCCGATGCCGACGTTAGTACATGCCTACATCTAGTTAGACGACCAGATATAGTTAGACTACCAGATTAAGGCATTTTTTTCACAATCTTTTTACGTAAACTTTGGGCTATATGGGCTGGTTTATTTTTTGTTTTATTACTTTTTGCTATATAATATTTTAAAGACTGGTGCAACAACAGACTTCTAAACATGCAGGGCACGCTGAATATTTTAAAACAAAGTGCATGGCTGCTTTTGTTTTACCTGTTTCGAAACACCATCCCAGTTGGTGGATGTCAGCTTATTAAAAACCCTGTGCCGAACAAAAAACATCTGGGGCTAGTGCCCCAAAACACAGATCTGGTGACGTCGCTGGACAAAATGAGATTCTCTATGACGTTACCAGATTGTGGTAATGGTAATATTGACAAATCTTTCCTTCTTTTTTTTTCGACCACCAGGGGGCTGACCTGAGTAGCATGATTGACAACATTCCAGAGCCCATCAAAGAGGCCACTGCAACATTTACTGGTATGTCTGTAAATTGAGGACGCGTGCGTGGCTGCCTGCATGTGTATATTTGTGTTGTGTGATGGTTTGTAACATTGCCTTGTTTCTCCCTTAGCCCAAGGTGTGGGCCCCCCGGGCGACCTCCCTCAAGGCCAGATGGACTCTCTCCTCTCCATTATTTCTAGCCAAAGGGAAAGGTTCCGCTCCCGTAACCAGGAGCTCGAGGCTGTGAGTCACCACACATACAAAGTCAAATCTTCTCTCTCACACACACTCTCACAATGCGCTCTGTTCTGCAGGAGAGCCATTCCTTGCACCAGACGATGCAGGCTCTACAGACCGAGCTGGACAGCCTGCGTGCTGACAACATCAAACTGTATGAGAAGATCAAGTTTCTGCAGAGCTACCCTGGTAGAGTGAGTGAAAGAGCTTCCCAAAAGCCATTGCTGAAATCCATGCCAGAATGCAGCAGTAGGGTTCTTACTAGCTAGGGCTGGGCTCCGGTCAGCTATCCTTGTCTTGACTCACTCTACAACAGCCTGTGTTTTTGGGCTTGTTATTAAAACCCTGAGTTGTAACATAGTTCCTGTTACTGACTTCCAGGCACTGTGTCCTTTTGTCTCCATCTACAGGAAGGAGGCAGCGATGACACGGTCACCATTCGTTACTCCTCCCAGTATGAGGAGAGACTGGACCCCTTTGCCTCCTTTAGCAAGAGAGTGAGGAGAGCCCTACACACACACACACACACACATTAAGTAGACTGTGTAGACAGTATCCGTTGGTGTTGTTTTGCTTGTTGAATGTTATAATTATGGAGACTCTGTTTTTATAGGAACGTCAGCGTAGATACCTTAGCCTCAGCCCCTGGGACAAAGCTACACTCAGCCTGGTGGGTAACTTTGGAATACAGAACAAACAAAACAATATGTCACTGTCAAAATTTCTGGAGTTCACTTTGTGTAAATTGTGAACAAATGGTAGCAATTATCTGTGTGTTACAGGGACGTGGTATTCTCTCTAACAAGATGGCCAGAACCATTGCTTTCTTCTACACCCTTTTCCTGCATTGTCTGGTCTTCCTGGTATGTGACCTTAGATCTCCGACCACTCCAGTGCTTAGCTGGCTATTTAAAAAGGTCCCAGTTTATGAACTATAACATGTGTTTTCTGTGCAATTTCAGGTCTTGTATAAGACTGCCTGGAGTGAGAGCATCGGCCGAGACTGCTCCGCCTTCTGTGCAAAGAAGTAAGTTACAGAATCCCAAAGCTGCCATTTTTACGATCATGTGTATTTCTGACATTTTCATAAAATTTCCAAATGAGGAGTGAATGACATTAAAGTTTCATCCACCAACAATTGTAATGGAGGGTGCACGAAACAAGTTGGTAAGAGAAAGGGGGCTTGTTGGGGATTCACAGTGTGTTCATTCATCCCTGAAGCCTGTAACAAAGCTATCAGTTAATAATGCTTGCAGTTCACTCCATCTGCTCATTTTTAAATCCCCAGGTACTCTGATCACCTGCATCATTTCCATGAGAATGGGGACAACCTGTGATAAGGATTTGGCAGGGATATCGGTGTGGGACCATGTTGAAGGCGAGACATGAAGACTTTATTTTCAGCAGGAATTGAATTAGCCCACTAGGGTGCAGTGCGTGCTCTCTTTTTCAGGGGCATAAATGATACCTGCTTTAAAGATCTATTCTGGGATATTTCAGGACTCTATAGAGTGTAAATCCTGTGTATCTGCGCTGGCGAGCTAAAACGGGTCCCCGCATGATACACTCTTTCTCTAAGGTGTCTAGGTTATTTTTTTCTCTCTAGTTTTGCTGTGTCTAGATGTTGGGCCCACCCTGCAACCTTATTGTATGTCAGTGTGCAGCTCTGGTTTGATTGTACGTTCTGCCAGTCATACTTCCTCCTCTTTAACAACCCATAGATTCCCTCCCTGATGATACATAAGATATTGGCTGCCATAACGGTAAAAAAAACACCATCTGGTTTCAAGCTAACAGCGGTAAGCTTACATTGTGCACAACTTAAACTGTGAACCCCAAATCTCGACCTAAATTGAGCACCAAAAAAAGGTTTTGCAATCACAAAAGTCGCAGAATGGATCTTTAATATGAAAGTTTGATTTTGGTCTTAGTTTTTTATCAGAAATCAGTCATAATAAACCCAGATTATTGCTTTGTTTAACACTGCTGTTAATGATGGATAACATTTAGGTACAGATTACTTTATATGTTCTCCTTTGATATTTGTTAATTAACATGTATGTTCAAAATAAAATAAACTAATCACATTTAAGATATTTTTAAGATAATGTTTATATAAATTACTGAAACTTTCAATTTACCTTTAAAATTATTTCATAATATTTTGTTACAATATGGCAAATATGTTTGTTCTGCTATCCTTTTTGACTGTTCACTGTTGGTCTTTTCATTTTTATTAATGAAATACAGATTGAAGACTATGGTGTTATATTTAATGTTTTGGGTTGATTTATTGTAGCTTTTTGAGAATGAATACAGACATATTTGTGAATATTAGCAATTTTTAAAAATATAATTAAAACATAGTTGGATTGGTTATATGACCAACTGACAGCACTTGTATCTTATGTTATGTCATATAGCTAGAATTCAGACGTATGTTGTGGTAGTTAGTCATTTCTAGTTGTAATGCAGTTGATTAATAGCAGGACCGGTTCTAGCTGGGGGCAAACACTATATTTTTCCGGCAACATGAACTCAGATTTTTCTTTTCAAGATAATAGCACTCCCAATTCATTACAATAATCATTGTTAATTCATTTTTCAAATTCAAGTTGTTTTCACATGAGACACTGACAATATATTGAATCAATGTTTTTTTTGCAGTCACATTTGCTTATTGTTCCTTTCCACACAATACAATTGAATTGGTTTACAATTCACTAGCTTTGTAACAAATTCACAATGATTATTGCAATGAATTAACTAGTGCTATTATTCTGAGAAGAAAAATCCGTGTGTTGCCGGCATAATATAGTGTATATATTATATAATGTAAGTTTGCCTGTCATCCTTGTTCCCTAAAATTCTAAATAAAGAAGCCTTGATGCATGTACTTGTATTTTGGTCACCTGATTAATCACAATATGTCAAATGATATCATTATATTGACACCATATATTTTGATATCACAAATATGTGTGGTCAGATTCATAATTTCACAATGATCCTTGTCAAAATATGTGGAACATTGTCATGTAGGGTGGGATAATTATCATTTTTAATATATGCTACGTGATGTAACAATTTGTATTGTAAGAATCATAATTACCTCAATGTTGTGTAAAAGAATAACAATTGATTGATTGATTGATTTGATTGATTGATTGATTGATTTTTCTGGTAAGTTCAACAAAGAAACAAAAAAAGGAGTAGGCTGAAGCCGAGGCTTATACTTGCCTACCCTAACAATGATGTCAATCTTGTAGCATCTGATGTGTAGTTTTCAGAATCTAATACAGTCACAATGCTTCATTTACCAGTAAACCATGTTAGTGTGAATGTTGTTTTATGTCACATTCACAACCACTCTGAATAGTGAAAACTGAAATCTCTATTCTATGGTTTTCTGTACTGTCAAGAATTCAACAGGAAATTAAGTCAGGTGCAAAATGAGCCTAGGGGTTAATAACACATGGGTAACAAGTTAACCGTTTTCTGGGGTATGATAACGGGGGGATAAGCATAATTAATGCTAATCGAATGTGCCCAGTTTTAGTGGGAACTGATTACCTTATACCGCTAGTTGAGAGGGCATGGATGAAGTAACAAGGCTCAAAATAGCACCACACTTCCACGGTAGCATAATGAGGGTCCCTACATGCAAACCGAAGCATTGAGAACTTTCTTCTATGAGTTTAATGGCAGATCGCAACCGACTTAAAGGTGCATATACCGCCACCAACTGTTCCGGAGTGTAAGGCCAGTCACGGCCCACCCAATTCAAGTCCACCCAACTCAACCTGCCACCCTAAGACCGGGAAATACAGCCCACAACACCACCCCACACCCCTACCCACCCCCCAGTAACTCCCCACAACCCACTACTTACCCTCCCCCTAACCTTCATAAAGTCATGTATCATATCCCCCTTAACGTCAGTAACACCCATAAACTCCCTAGCAGCACCCACCACAACATCTATCTTAGCATTCCTTCCCTTAACCTGACTACAGACATTCACCACACTACACAGAAATGCCAAAAACTCAACCCTGCCCACCACCAATGTATCCTTACCAACCACACACTCATGTTTACACATCTCAGACAACACCACCTTGTGAACACTTAGACCTTCCTCCAACTTAACCCGCTGTACCTCCGCTGCCCGCTTCTGAACCATACACCCCCCCAAAAGTAGCACTGTGCTCCTCACCACAATTACCGCATCTTGACCCCTAACCCACACTTGCCATACTCATGTGGACCCCCACACTTAGCACATCGATCCTGCCCTCTGCACACAGCAGCCACATGCCCCATACGCTGGCATTTAAAACACTGTAGCGGAGGTGGCACATATTCCCTCACAAAAGCTAAGATACCCGACATGCACCCTACTCGGCAACAGCCCTCCAAACTCCAACAATCAGGTCGGACTCACCTTCTCCAACGCCCTACTGCCCAACCTTCTCGCTTCCACCACAACCCCTCCCGGCACCACCTCTTTAAGCTCTGCCATGGATAGATCCTCCCGAAAACAGCCGTAATCACCCCTCTCACCATTGCAGCACTCCCAAGCAACTGACATTTCACCTTACCCCCATTCAACAGCTCCAACTTCAGTAACCTATCCCTTTGAGACACTACCACAATACGCACCCTACCACATACCACTCAAACACCTTGCATCTTTCACACTCCCAACCGGTTCCTTAACCACCGCAGTGAGTGATACCAGGTGTAACACCTTAACGTCAGGGCTGCAAACACTATCACCTTATACCCCTCCTCCACAACACCCCGTGCAGGCCCTTCACCCTCTCCCAAACTACACTCACCACCCTCTTTCTTCCATGCATCCTTTTTCTTCCTCCGTTCATAAGGTGACTCCTCACACCTTTCCCCCACACTGGCAAAACCCACACTCCCATCCAAACTTTCCTCCATGCCAACCTCATTCACGGTACAGCTGTCGCAACCCGCCACAGCAGGCAGTCTGCTCACACCTCGCAACTCCCTCTCTCGAATCAGATTAAACTGACAACGTTCCTCTCTCGCTCCATCATGGCAGGATCCACATCGGACGCCCATGAGTTCACCATGCCATCTGCTTTCACAACTGCCCTCGCTCTGACCTCCCCCCGCCTGCCAGTCACCCATTGAGAACTTTCTGGGCCCTATCTTACACCCAGCGCAATTGATTTTTTTACACCAACGCATGTATTATTCCTATCTTGCACCCAACGCATAGAGGACTTTTCCCTCCACAGATGTGGTAGGTAAATTAGAGAATGAACTTGCGTTCCTTGGGCGGTTCAGCGAAAAGAAGAGGCGTGTTCCGGCGCAAACTATCCTTGGTGCTATCTTGCAATTCCCGAAAACAGTTCCACCACAGACCACCAAAGCCTGGTTAAAAGTCAGTGGCGTGTTATTCAGATGCATAGACTGTATACTCAGATGCTATTTTAAGGATGCAAGCTTGGCCATAATGTAGCGTGTGCACAAAGCACAATACACTTTGCTCCTCTCATCTACACCATAGATTGTATATTACTGGATGGAGCCATGTGTGATGTCACCAAATGGTCTGTGAAGATCTGATTTGGGTCATCGAATTTGCCGTTACTGGTGCAGACATCTTGGTTGCGGATGTGACGATTTTAGACGAGAGGGAGGAGTAATTTAGCTAGCTAACTGATATTAATTGGGATGCTAACGAAAAAAAGTATTAAAACAAAATGTAAAACTAAATGTAACGTTACTTACTGGAAAAAGGGATCTGCCAACTCCTTTGAGTGTCTTGTCTTACTACCGAACGCCACAGCCACGCTCTAAAAGCCCCATCGCCGATTATAAAATCAACAAGACAATAATTCAAAATATGAACATCATGATAAAGTGCAGAAGGCTTAAATCTAGCGATTGAGACCATATACTCATTATGAAAATGTTTACTGAGGTAATAAATCAAGTATAGATATTAAGTCTCTCATTCTAATAGACCATTACAGAAACCAAGCTCTTTTGCAACCAGGCGTATCTCCCCCAGCTGGAATTCAGATAGAATGCAGGTTTAAGGCACTTCATTTGTGTCAATTTGCCAAACCGGATGCTCACCCTGTGATCGACACCAGTGGTTCCCAAACCTCTCCTCGGGGACCCCCAGCCAGGCCATGCTTTTGTTTTAACCCTGAAATGGCACACCTGATTCAATTATTCAAAGGTGTAATGTTTAGTTGACTAACTGAACCAGTTGTCGTTTCAGGGTGAAAATAAAAACATGGCCTGTCTGGGGGTCCCCGAGGAGAGGTTTGGGAACCACTGATCTACACAGACACAGCAGTTCCCATAATTGCAACCCACATACCTATAAATAGAATGAAAAATATTACCACACGAGGGAAATCATCCTGGATTCCGAAGATGTGAAAAAATTGTCATACATCTAGTGTAGCCTACACATTTTCCCAAATAATTCAGAATGAATTATTCGCACTGATATACATCAACCGCAAGGGAACCCATTCAATCAACATACAAGTAATTTGTGAGGCTAATATTAAAATCACCCATGTCTTTGCGAATTACCCCGGATCAAGCCACTGTAGTGGGAGTAAAAGAATACAATTAATATGCACTTATGAAGTGAACGCATTAATAATTCATGTATTTCCTTTTCTCTCCCGTTGCAATAGTCTGAGTTAAGAACGGAATAATGTTTAATAAATGAGTATAGAGGATGGATATTATAGACGTTGTAGATATTTGCTGTCTTAACTTTCTGACCCCATATTGATTATTTAGTACCTGTGTGTGTATACAGCTACTGAAAGAAATACTACCGCGACCCAGGAAACTTGGGTCAGACTCAGTGCATACATTGTTTGAATGTGTGCGTGATAAGAGCTGAAACTACGAGCAGGCCGTAAGAAGATAGCTTACGTTCCCGTTAAATATCTCCACCAGAGAATTACTGGGAAATTATGGAAAGCCATTTTTGTCAATATTAAATAAATAAATATGGCTATGAAATAAGTCCTGAAATAAATAAATGACACAATAAATATATAAAAATTTAAATATAAATATATAAACCTAGTCCAATAAAATAAATAGTTTTTTATTTCATAATGGTATTTTTCAAAGGAAACATTTTATTTATTTCAGGGGACTTTTATTTCATAATCCCACATTTATTTATTTCAAGGCACTCTTATTTCATAATGACACATTTCATAATATCCATTTGTTATATTCAAATGAATGGGGCGTGGTTATCTCACAGATTCAAACAGCACCCGTATGTTTGACCATTGAAATACTCGGGCGAATAAGTGATCTTGAAAATATAGACATAGATTTCAAAGTTTTAAATAGTTTGAGAGCGATTGAGCTCCTTATTCGTGTGGAAGACGTCATAAGCTTATGAAGATATGCTTGCTTGATCTGGGGTTCGTTCTTCGTACGTCGCTTAATACACCCGAGATCAAATGACACATCCAAGATGACTTCATCTGGCTAATCATGATCTGGCTTATTTGGTTCTTCGAACACACCTGCCATTTACGATCAGTATCGCTGGATTGAGTCATCTGAGATGATTGCGCGTACGCGCGTTGCCATAAAAGAGGAGATGTATTTGTTGTGTATTCTTATGAAAAATCACAGAAGAAACAGGAATTTATCAAATATCCAGTTTATTTGTATGCCTAGTGCAAAAGATCGTGCAATCTCGTTGGAACAAAATAATGCCGCTCCTCCTGGCTGGCAACCATATTCTGAGCAGCGTCCCTCAAGGTGGGGTTCACTTTTTATACCCCCTATTTTAACCAATAACTATAATGCTCATCAGCATATCCACTCCTCATTTGTCAGCTTGACATCACACCATTTAAACACACCAATTACCTTATTACCACATGAACATATATACATATAGACTACTTATTGTGTAACTATACACAACACTCCTCCCTTTAAATCAGAAACCGTGTTTCTCTTTTAAAAGAAATCACAGATTTAGCCTGTCCGGGGGTTTCACCTTTCTTGAAGACCTGGGCACATTCTCCTGACCAAACCTCTCATCTTGGACACAATTAGTGTCTCCACCACCCGTCTCCAACAACCCGTGACCTTGTACCAGTTCTTCATCATCATTCTGCACATTTGATTCAGTTTCACTTACAATCGCATTGGTTATCATTTGATTCACATGCCTTTTACATATCTTTCCACTTATATTCACTAAGTAGATAACAGGACCTAATACCTTAACAATAGTTCCAGGCAACCACTTTTCACTTTCCCCTTCCCTGTAGTTTCGAACCAACATTTGTTGTGTAGGCTGGAAGACTCTGGCCTGTGTCTGTCCTTCACAGTTAGACTGACTGTCCTGTTTTCTTGACATAGTCTCTGTAAAGTCTGGTTTCACCAAGGTCAACCTAGTCCTCAGTTCTCTTCTTAGAAACAGTTCTGCAGGCGTTTTGCCCGTGGTGGTCTGAGGCGTGCTCCGATAACAAAATAGAAAATTA
>JACXGM010023535.1:0-16433 GCA_016801145.1 Umbra pygmaea
GTGCGTGCGTTTAAGAAAAATCTAAACAGTACTTGGTGCTGAATTAAACTGAAAGTGAATCGCCCTATTGTGTGTATTTATTTATGCCTTTGTGGATTTATCCTGAACCAATACATGTAAATGCACATCCATCCAACTCAATCCTAGTGCTATTACTGTAATGCAATATTGTACCCCTTCATTATCAATAAATATCCTCAAGGATTAGCTCGGATTATTAGTTTCTAAATGTGCCATGCGCTTTCTAAAAGTAGACTGTTTTCTATGAGCACATAGTGAAGGGATGACCAATGTAATGCACAATGCAAGGCTTTTGGAATAGACCTTTGTTATCAAGGTAAATAATCAATGAGATTTCAGTTGTCTCTTCAGTGTTGTTGATGTAAACCTTTTCATTGTGCTTACAGTGCATGCTAGTATGCTACAACACAGTAAATACACTCATCTCAGTATGGCTGGACACTAATGTATACGTAAGATTTTTGCTTTTCTATTTAAATGTTGAATAAGATGTTATGATTAATAAGCTCATGATTTAATTTATGAGAAGAAACAAAATGAATATACTGTATATATATATATATGCCATTACATATCAGTCCTGGTTCAAATCAACGTTTCACCTTAAAGTAAAAATTGACTGGAGTTTGAAACTGTAACATTTTAATTTATTTGTTTTCAATAAAATAATACATTTGAAATTATGAATAGTGTTTTTGTGTTCATATTAATGATGATTATTTAGTGCATGCTCAATTTAATGAATATTAATATACTGTGGAATTACTATTAATACCACATAATTTAATTTGTCAACGCACTATCATTCTGAGTTGGTATTGAATCAGTGTGAATATACCCATAGTTAATGTGATAGTTTCTGTAATAATGTGAGACGATGCAGGGAGAAGTGACAGAGCAACACCAAATGCATCTTGAACTCATTATCAGCCCTTCTGTCCCGACAATAGACATGCAGAACAGGGTGGCTGTATCCTGTTTGAGTCAGATTAAACTCCAACATGTTATCATTATACACTTATGAATGATCGAATTACTGATTGAAGCCGGGCAGTTTTGTCCACAAGGTGGTGCCAAAGCTGCTCGCTGGTATCTTCCTGTCTGTTCTAGCCTCGTGCCTCCTGATCCATAATGTCTGACATGGTCAATCATTTAAAGTCAAATTTTCTACAACGATGCTGGTTTTATACATCATTAAGTCTGAGAAGTTTTGATTTTCCTCTGAGAATTTCAAACCTGCTTTTATCTGCAGTCAGGGCACAATTATGTGGATTTAATGGAATTCTAGTAGATGGCCACTTCCCATGGTTCATACTTTTACGTACTGCAGCAACATGGGTCTCAATCTGGCTCTTCTTTCAGCAAAAGATATTTTTCACCTGTTTCTGTTAAATGCAGTACAGTTTGTGTGCCTCTGGCCATCAGATATGTTTGTATAACCTTTTATCTTTGCTGTGGCAGCATCGTATGGTTCAATTGAAGGTGTGAACTCAGCTCTCATCTGTGATGTGTCTCCACAAGATAGTGTGCCTTTGCTTAGAAACAGAGAATTATAGAGAAATACATCAAACATCATGTTGCTATGTCCATCTCAACGTGCCCCTGTGCAAATGATATGATAAGCCCTCCATTTGTCCCTGAAAATATACCATAGTTCCTTCTGTATACTAAATACACTGGAGGGAACATTAACAGTTCCTTGGAGAGTAGTTTTACACCGCTAAAGCAAGGAGTAGGATTTTATAATCTTCAATGGCAGAGAAATGAAACATGACAAATAAATATCTTTGAATTTATCAAAATTATAATCTTAGACTTCTGGCTCTGAGTGTAGGTTTCATATCAATCATAATGATACTGAAAGAGTCATGGTTTATTAATCTCTACAGCTATTCCAATATTGTCTTCATGTGTTACTCCTCTGGCTTCCTCCGCTTCATAGATATTAATGTCCTCCTATTTGCAAGATGTCCATTTGCTCACCCTCAGTCTATCTGCATAATGGGCAGCCAGGCTGTGTGAATATTATACTGTGCAAAAACAATGTGTTGTGGTGCATATTTAAACATGGCCCCGAGCTTCATCAGGGCCCATAATGAGGGGAAAGACATTCTCCCTCATAACTTGAGAAGCCTGTTCTCGTTGGAAGGATGAGTCACGCTGGAGGCTGGCTGGGCTCTTGGAGCAGCCAGTGTGCAATGCAAACACCCGACTCCCATTGAGCAGCACTCCGGAACTGAGTGTGTTCATTGTCTCCTATATGTTCAGACTAAACCATCTATGTCATTGTGGCTCTACTCTAATAACAAGGCCCATCCAGCCTTTCTTTAAAAATGGACAGGCTGCTGCAGCTGGGCTTCTATTGATAACAATGTTGAATGAGTAGGCCTGCTGATCATGACATGGCAATCACATATCTTTTTGTCATCACTCAAAATTCTATCTGATCTGACAAAAATTTACCAGGTTTTTATGTAGGCATTAAGGAAGAGGTGGGTGCTTTTTTCTTTCATAAGGTGGGTGCTTTTTTCTTTCAGTAGGGGAGGTCTGCGTGGCATAGTGGGCTAAGTTGCTGCATTGCAGGACAGTCTATGTCACATGGTCATGGGTTCGAGCCTGACCATGGGTTCTATGACTTTCCCAGGCCTCCTGCATGAGGCAGCGCAAAACTGGCACAGTGCTGCTTGGGATTTGGGTTAGATAAATCCGATTATCTATCCTGCCACGTCACGTTCCAGCGACTCCCTGTGTTCAGATTGGGCATCTTTAAATGAAATCGCGGAAGTATAGTCGGTGAACTTTAGTCGGTGATCCGACTAAAGGCTTCCATATTGGGTGAACAGTGCGAAAAGTATCGGTTTGATTTTCAATGTGTGATGGATTCTTTATGTACAGAGCATCTGGATAGTATTCATAGTGCTTCACTTTTTCCACATTTTGTTATGTTACACCCTTATTCTGAAATGGATGAAATTCATTATTTCCCTCAAAATTCTACAAACTATACCCCATAATAATTTGAAAGAAATGTGTTTGAAATCTTAGCAAGTTTATTAAAAATGAAAAAGCACATGTATAGTCGTATGCAAAAGTTTATAGGCACCCCTGACAATTTCCATGATTTTCATTTATAAATAATTGGGTGTTTAAATCAGCAATTTAATTTTCATCTATCAAGTAACTGAAGGACACAGTAATATTTCAGTAGTGAAATTAGGTTTATTGGATGTGCAATATCCATCAAAATTATATTAGACAGGTGCATAAATTTGGCCACCCCAACAGAAATGTTTAGTTGAGCCTCCTTTAGCAGAAATCACAGCCTCTAGACATTTCCTATAGCCTTTAATATGTGTCTGGATTCTGGATGAAGGAATTTTGGACCATTCCTCCTTGCAAAACATCTCCAGTTTAGTTAGGTTTGATTGTAGCCGAGCATGGACAGCCCGCTTCAAATCACCCCACAGATTCTTTATGATATTCACGTCTGGGGACTGGGATGGCCATTCCAGAACATTGTATTTGTTCCTCTGCATAAATGCCAGAGTAGATTTTGAGCAGTATTTTGGGTCATTGTCTTGTTGAAATATCCACCCCGGCGTAACTTCAACTTTGTGACTGAATCATCTACATTTTTCTCAAGTATCTGCTGATATTGAGTGGAATCCATGCAACCATCAACTTTAACAAGATTCCCAGTACTGGCACTGGCCACACAGCCCCACAGCATGATGGAACCTCCACTAAATTTGACTGTGGGTAGCAAGTGTTTGTCTTGGAATGCTGTGTTCTTTTGCCGCCCTACATAACGCCCCTTGTTATGACCAAATAAATCCATCTTTGTTTCATCAATCCACAGCACCTTCTTCCAAAATGTGAGCCCTAGGGGCAGGAACTGGAGCACTAGGGACAATTACTGAGGCCCTAGGGGCAGGCCTAGGGGTACTAGCCTGACAGCTAGCTGCAGTACTAGTCTGAAAACTAGTTGGAGTCCTGGGAACGGGATCCCTGACATGGGAAATAAAGGAAGGCCTAGAGAACGTGGCTGGAGGCCTAGGGGACATGCTAATAAAACTAGCCTGAGAGCTAACCAGGCTAGTAAAGCTAGTAGGGGTGCTAACAAAGCTAAAGCTAGCCTGGGGGCAAATGGTGCTACTCCTGCTAGCCTGGGAACGAGTGGAGTGACTAAAGCTAGCGGGCATGCTAACCTAAGGGATAGGGATGCTCATAGCCAGACGGGGGGCACTAACCTGGGAACTCCTACCCTGGACCTGACTATGAGGGGAACAAGCAGGTGAGCTGGGGCATCTAGCCTGGAAGCTAGTGAGGTAGCTAGCCTGGGGGCTAATGGTGCTACTCCAGCTAACCTGGGAGCTAGTGGGGCTAACACAGCTAGCCTGTGTGCTAGTAGGGCTAGCCTCTATGCTAGGGGACCTGGCACTCAGACAGGGGGCCCTGTATGGTGGACCACTGCCCTGAACCTGAGAGCTAGGTGAAGGCGCTGTCTCCATGGTTAGGTTGTTCATTCTGTTGCGGTTCATGAGGGATTGGAGGCAGGAGCATCTTCAATTATAACTGGACATTTATTTAGCACAAGATTGAACCACACAGAAACAAACATGAGGAACTAAACAAACCATATAAAACATAACATCAAGAACAAGACTAACAAAGGAACACTAACATCTGAATAAACTAAAGACATCCACTACAAAGAACAAGACCCACATACCTGCACAGAAACAATGAACGACAGAGGGAGAAGGAAACACAGGGGCTAAATATTAAAGCAAATGGGGACTAATACAAAACACCTGGGAACATAATCAAACACTGAAGGGAACTATGGGAAAACAGAATCACATGCTAGACACGAAAAGGACACCAGGGGGAACTAAAGCATAACACACAGGGAAGCAAACAAAGGTAAACAGGATCCATAATCCAGCTCACACTGAGCCGGATGTGACACAGTGTTTATGCCACTGTGAGAGCATAATAAGCTATATAAGTATACCTGCTGTGCACTTGCTTCAACTCGTTGTTGGAGTTTGGGAGTTTATGCATACGCTCTTTACTTGTACGTTAGCTGTCAGTGTTTATGCCATGGTGAGAGCATAGTAAGTTATATAAGTATACTCGTTGTGCACAACTGTTTGCCTGCAACGGCTATATATGTATGTTACCCGGATTGTCTATATTTAACACAAACAACAACCATCTACTGGCTGCTCTGGTCTCCCTCTCTCTCTTTACACCACACCTATACGTGACACTGGTACAAAAATGAGCTCTAAAATAGTCATCAGTGGTGCAAACAAGAGCTCTAAAATGATTCACACTGCTGCAAACATGAGCTCTAAAATGATTCTCACTGGTGCAAACATGAGCTCTAAAATGATCCTCACTGGTGCAAACATAAGCTCTAAATGTATCCTCATTTGTGCAAACATGAGCTCTAAAGTGATTCACACTGGTGGAAACATGAGCTCTAAAATGAACCTCATTGATGCAAATATGAGCTTTAAAATGATCCACACTGGTGGAAACATGAGGTATAAAATGATCCACACTGGTGCAAACATGAGCTCTATAATTTTCCTCACTGGTGCAAACATGAGCTCTAAATTTATCCTCATAGGTACAATATTAGCTCTAAAATGATTCACACTGGTGCAAAGATGAGTTCTATAATTATCCTCACTGGTGCAAACATGAGCTCTAAATTTATCCCTCATAGGTACAATATTAGCTCTAAAATGATTCACACTGGTGCAAACATGAGCACTAAAATGATCCTCCCTGCTGCAAATATGAGCTATAAAATGATCCCCACTGGTGCAAACATGAGCTATGCAATGATCCACACTGGGGCAAACAAGAGCTCTAAAATTATCTACAGTGGGGCAAACATGAGCTCTAAAATGATTCACACTGGTGACAACATGAGCTCTCAAATTTTCCTTACTGGTGCAATTATGAGCACTAAAAAAATTCTTACTGATGCAAACATGAGCTCTGAAATGATCTACACTGGGGCAAACATGAGATCTAAAATGACCCTCATTGATGCAAATATGAGCTTTAAAATGATCCACACTGGTGGAAAGATGAGGTATAAAATGATCCTCATTGGTGCAAACATGAGCTCTACAATTATCCTTACTGGTGCAAACATGAGCTCTAAATTTATCCTCATAGGTACAATATTAGCTCTAAAATGATTCACACTGGTGCAAAGATGAGTTCTATAATTATCCTCACTGGTGCAAACATGAGCTCTAAATTTATCCTCATAGGTACAATATTAGCTCTAAAATTATTCACACTGGTGCAAACATGAGCACTAAAATGATCCTCCCTGCTGCAAATATGAGCTATAAAATGATCCCCACTGGTGCAAACATGAGCTATGCAATGATCCACACTGGGGCAAACAAGAGCTCTAAGATTATCTACAGTGGGGCAAACATGAGCTCTAAAATGATTCACACTGGTGACAACATGAGCTCTCAAATTTTCCTTACTGGTGCAATTATGAGCACTAAAATAATTCTTACTGATGCAAACATGAGCTCTGAAATTATCTACACTGGGGCAAACATGAGATCTAAAATGCTCCTCACAGGTACAATATTAGCTCTAAAATGATCTACACTGGGGCAAACATGAGATCTAAAATGCTCCTCACAGGTACAATATTAGCTCTAAAATGATCTACAATGGGGCAAACATGAGATCTAAAATGATCCTCACAAACACAATATTAGCTCCAAAATGATCTACACTGGGGCAAACATGAGATCTAAAATGATCCTCACAAACACAATATTAGCTCTAAAATGATCCACACTGGGGCAAACATGAGCTCTAAAATGAGCCACACTGGTGGAAACATGAGCTTTAATATGGTCCACACTGGTGCAAACATGAACTCTAAAATGATCCTGAATGGGGGAAAACATCAGCTCTAAAATGATCATCACTGGTGCAAACATGAGCTCTAAAAATATCCTCACTGATGCAAAAATGAGCTCTAAAATTCTCCTCATTGGTGTAAACATGAGCTCTAAATTGATCCTCACTGGTACAAACATGAGCTCTAAAATTGTCCTCACTGGTGCAAACAAGAGACCTAAAAAGATCCTCACTGCTGCAAACATGAGCTCTAAATTTATCCTCATTGGTGCAAACATGAGATCTAAAGTGGTCCACACTGGTGGATACATGAGCTCTAAACGGATCCTCACCGGTGCACTCATGAGCTCTAAAATGATAATCACTGGTGCAAACATGAGCTCGAAAATTATGCACCCTGGTGGAAACATGAGCTCTAAAATGATCCACACTGGCGGAAACATGTGCTATACAATTATCCACACGGGTGCAACCAAGCTCTAAAATGATCAACATGGGTGTCTGCATTACTGTAAGTCATACACAGGGGGAGCCATGGATCCAGTTTTGAGTTCTGCTTCATGTCCACATTCACTCCTGAGGGATTGAGGCACTATAGACTTCTTCCACAGGCGCCCTCATCTACTCTCCTGCAGCAGAACAGAGGCAGAGCTGCTTTCTTATCTGGCCAAACATTCTGCTTTTGGGGCCAACCTGCAGTGCATTAACCAGCACTGCCCAACACCGTACATACATAGCATCACTAGAAAGGACCATCAGAATAATGACATGGGAAGAAGGGAGAGGACAGGTGCAGAGAGAGGAGAGAGGGAAGAAGTGTTTTCATGTGGTCATGCTTTCTGTGACGTTTGTGAGACGTGCTGGCTGTGTCGTTCATTTATTAAAAGGTTTTATATCTTATGTTCTATCCAGAGAACTCACTGAAGTGCTGGCTGTGTCGTTCATTTATTTAAACGTTTTAAATCTTACGTTCTTACTATAGGAGAACTCACTGAAGTGCTGGCTGTGTCGTTCATTTATTTAAACATTTTAAATCTTACGTTCTATCCACAGGACATTTGTGTGTGATTTCTGTGACATTTGTGAGAAGTGCTGGCTGTGTCGTTCATTTTTTTAAACATTTTAAATCTTACGTTCTATCCAGAGAACTCACTGAAGTGCTGGCTGTGTAGTTCATTTTTTAAAACATTTAAAATCTTACGTTCTATACAGAGAACTCACTGAAGTGCTGGCTGTGTAGTTCATTTTTTTAAACGTTTTAAATCTTACGTTCTATACAGAGGACATTTTTGTGTGATTTCTGTGACGTTTGTGAGAAGTGCTGGCTGTGTAGTTCATTTTTTTAAACGTTTTAAATCTTACGTTCTATCCAGAGAACTCACTGAAGTGCTGGCTGTGTAGTTCATTTTTTTAAACGTTTTAAATCATACATTCTATCCAGAGTACATTTTTGTGTGATTGATTGAGATTAAATCAATCTCAGCTTTGATCACTCTGTCATCAAACTAACTTCTCATCATGAAAAGAAACACCATTCTAAAACTGCAGTAAGATTCTGTAGGCCTATGTTCCTAATGTGAGGATGGGAGCAGCATCCATGTATGAGTAAAACTTGAGAAAATCCTATAACAATCGCAATCACCACGTCAGATTGGTGAACTCCGAGTGGATATGTAGGACATTTGAAACAAGTAGAGTTTATTATTTTGCAATTGTAAACTATAAAGACAAGAACATCTGGATATATTTGATAAATATGGTTAGATATGAAAGATTCATTTTGAGATGAATGATACAAGGTATAAAATACATATTCTTTGTCTTCTGACTGTTAGAACATTTCCTGGCCAGTTCACCAAATAGAAAAATATGAGTAAAAAGCATGTGTATGTGGCATGTAAACAGTTGAACATTTATGATGAGAGCAATACCATATAGGTGTCATTAATTATAATTGAATATTGGTGTTACTTTTTTAGCTAGTATTTTTGCAGACAACATGAGAGTGCCAGGAAAACCACCTTTCACTTAATAGAAAAAACTCTTACAAAGGAGCTGATGGTGGACTTCAAAACATTACTCATTGTTGTCAAGAGGTTAAATAGCTTCCTTGGCATGCACCTCGCTAATAACCTGAAATGCCCAACCACACCAAGGTAAAGAAGCCGCAACAGCACCTATTTAACCACATGCTGCTGAAGACATCTCACATGTCCCAGGGGACTGTAACAAAGTCCTACAGATGTGCCAATGAGAGAATCCTTTTAGGCTTCATGACCACCTGGTCCAGCATATGTACTCCCTGTAACTGTATGACTCTTCAGAGAAGGTTCAGTAGCATCATAACCAGGGACAGAGGATGAAAAAACAGCATCTAACCGCTGGCCATCAAACTGTTAAATTACTTCCTATATGCCCTCTCTGCACAATCACACACTCCAGCTCATTCACACACACCATGCACGCTTAATAGCACTATTTGCAGTGGACCCACACTCTTTCACTCTCAAACCACACACACACATTCAGTCAGGACTTCTTTCCCATGTACATTCTCAACACTTGTTGTCATTTCCTATTTTTATATTGTTCACTTTCGTATTTGTGCTGTGAAACTTGATTTGATATACATGGATATGGCGTTACCTATTTGTAAATGTTTCATTTGTTATCACGTTGACCTCCTCTTTCCTGTTGTGTGTTAGATGATAATAGATTTATTTTGCAAACTGCATTGTGTTGAAGCAATAAAACTTCACCCGTGGCAACATCTGTTACAATTTGTATGCGTCCAGTAAAGGCTGAAACATTGAAATATATAACATGTCCTGTCACAACAAAGACAAGTAGAGTATTTGTCTGATAACAGACTATTCATTATTTCTCCGAAGTCATGGAAAAGTTAGAAACATCTCTCTCATACAAAACAGCAGGAACATAAATACGCGCGCACACACGCGCACAAATAAAGTTATGACAAAAAAGTCTGGTAACAAAATCCACTTCGGGCATATTTTACCCGTAGGCCTTGTTCCCTCTACGCTCACATAGGCTAAACATCTGTATTAAAAAAATACAATTCCTATTCGTTTTTTACTATTACATGCATGCACATACGTATGGACAGTCAGACTACATTGTACGGATGGTCCTCGGACTATTAAACTCCAAGCTGCCCGACACGCCACTCTCCAAACTCGGCGCACAGGCATGAGTTGACGGTTTCAAGCTACCCTCTCTGTGAATTGATTCTACTATGAGCCTCCTTCAATCTGTGCTTTTTCGAGCGGGGTGTGAATTACTAATCTAAAACCTATATATAAGTTAATGACGACTAAATAATATATGTAGAATCAACTATTTAACAATGACGTTATAAACATAATTTCGATTAACTGACAGCCAAAATAATAAAGCGTTACACGGTTATTGCTCGGGATTTTTATTCCTCACAGCTTCTGTACCCCGTTTCAAGAAATGGAACATTCCACAATTTATTCCAGGGAAAGACTGACAGTTTTTTGGGTCATGAAGCAGCTGTTCAAGTCAGCGTCCGTTCCTCCCTCCGCTGGAATAAGAAATTAGTCCATTTTAAAGTAAATAACTAAAGCCTTTAGCTGATAAGGGGGAATTATAGAATATTGTGCCGTCTCCATTTTACGGAGAAAATGGTCCAAACATTAAAGCTCATACATGATTTTATTTCTATATCCCATCAAATTATTGAACACATTGCTAGAGCTTATTATCAGCATAAAACGAGCTGCCATAATCAGAAGAATAACCTATTGAACATAATAAACTATGCCCTCTGTGCATCTACACTGATAATGTCATTGTTGTAAGCAAAGAATATCAGACTATAATATACTGAAGAATTAACTAAGTATGATATTAAAGGTCACATTCTGGACTAATTATTATGGTCTATATAGTAGGTATTATTGTGCTTATTGGGAGAATTTGAAAATATGAATTCTGCATTTAATTAATTCCTCAATAATCACAAAGAAAGATAATTTCATTCATTGGGCAATATATGGGGGCTTATAGTGGTACATATGTCATGAATGCATGCATATGTCTTTAATATTGTTTCTATCTATATTGATGTATCTAATGATATTAAAGGGAATTAATACATTGCCCTAATGATATACAGTCAGTAATCATTTGGACCTTACACAGTGGGTGCTATGTAAATGGCAATGGTCATGTCGGACTCATAAAGCTCAGATGAAATCAATATGTATTGGCCATTCATCCCCTTCTGTATTTTCAAAACTGACATGACATTGTCTAACTTTTTCCACTCCTTACTTTGCTACGAATCTGCTATGAGTTCAAGAAACAGAGGATTGGAATAGAAATATAGAGGACATTTTATATTACAGAAGAGTATGTTCTGTCTGATGTCTGAACATGTGGTTGGTCTTTCAACTGACTGTCAGAACATAAATGGCCATGGTAAATAAGTCTCAGATCACTCTCATGGCTGCATTCACACAGACAACAGAATTCAGATCTTTTTGCCACTAATTGATCATTTCAGGGCTGGGTCTTATCTTTTTGGGGCCCTACCCAAGATGTAATCCAGGTAGTTTGTTAGTCAGGTTTGTTGGTGTTCTGTGGGCTTCAATGTCACAGCAAATTACATGATATTCTGTTTATATTGGCAATGAATGACAGCATCATTTTATCAATCCTACAAGCTCCAAAAGGCAACTTATTAGTTAAAAGTATACAATGTCAAAGCGTTATACTGCTGTTCTCACTAATGTGCTTGATACAACGTAGTGAAATTTGTATTTTTGTATTTTAATTAGTTTAACAGGCAACAATTATCTGAGTGAAAAAAACACGTTTAGAAACCCCAATTGCTTGTGAAACACAACATATTTTGATAATGTTGTACATATTTTGTTAAAGAATCACTTTCATTCTTTGGAGTACAATGAAAAAGTACAAATAAAAAATTATGGAAAACCTATGCCTGAGATCAGCAGTCAATACCAACTGGTATGAAAAATATTGATGGTTAACAGGGAGCATTTCATCCGGACGCTTGTTTTGCTGGCCTTGCCCGCTATTTGGAAAGTCTAAGACTTGGGCGAAAGTAGGATTCAATGACCTAAAGAACATAGATTGTGTGTGTGTGTAAGGGATGGGAAAAGCAAGGAACATATCAGTGCCCACATCAGATTCAGGTCAGCATATTCAGACTGCTCAGCACAGTAAAAAGGGTAGGAAGAAACAGGGATGTTTTTAAGCGGCTTATTGACACAACTGCATTTTTGAGAATGCAATAATTATTTTTCAGGGGGCACGATGAGACGGAATGTTCTGCTAACAAGTGTAATTTCAAAGAGCTTGCAGAAGTTATTGCTCGTTATCATACTTGCTGAGATATGGAAACCTCCACTGTCTTCTCTGCTATGTCAAAAATGCTTCAGAATGATTTGATTACATGCATTTCATCATCTATCAAAAATGAGATTAAAAAAGAAATAGATTATAGAAATATAATAAAACAATTGCATGGCGATTTGATGAAACAACTGACATTGGCTGTCACTCACATTTATCAATAATGTCAGGTATGTGAACGATCAGGGCTTTATACAAGAACGTGTTTTGGGCTTTTTTGATATGTCAGGTCGACAAGATGCCCGGTCTGTTTTTGATTTGGTCAACTCGGTGATGGCTGAGTTTAACTTCATGAAGAAACTTGTAGCTCAAATGTATGATTGCGCCGCTGTAATGGCTCCGGGCTTAAATGGCCTGCAGGCAAATATAAGAGACGTAGCTCAGAGTGCAACCTTCATCCATTGCTATGCACATCAGTTAAATTTAGTAGTCAGAGTGCAAAGTCCATTCCAAAAGCAAAAGAAATGGTTTGTTGCTTGTACAGTCTGGATGTGCATGCTTGCCATCCAGCGCACCAACACGATGGAATTTCACTTCCAGGATTGTCCACACTTTGGCAAATAATTATGAGCAACTGAAGGATACATTTACACGTATCACAAAGAAGCTTACCATGGATGATGATACTGATACAAAATTTAAGGAATTTGAGTTTATTTTTAAGTTTATTTTCTTTTTGCTTATGCAGATGTTGTGTTTGACATAGTCCATCAGAAAGTCATGGATGTAGCCTACTGCAAAGGAAGAATTGAGAATCTAACAAGCACAATTAAGGAACATAAATCTGAAATGTCATTCAGTGCCATATATGAAAAGGCTGCAGGTATGACAGAGGATCCAGAAATCATGAGCAGGAGGAAGCGTCATTATCAGGATGAGGCCCACCTACAAGACATTGTATGAGTTAACACACATCAACTCTCAGATAGCACAGAGGTCTAAAAGTCTTGAGCAGATGCCATTCCTGTAATTGTTGGACAGCAGTAAATGTAATACGTTTAAAAAACAGTTGCCATGTGATGCTTTAAAAAGTTTTTTACTGTGACAATCCTGTACTACAAGAAGAATATACTTGATGTAGCAATGCCTGAGCTGTACAAATTATTGTGCTTAGTAGCTACAATGGGGGCAACATCAGCTAGAGGTGGAAAGAAGTTTCTATGGGACAAGAGTGAATGAGGAACCTGGCCATTGTTTTTTTATAGAGAAAACATTTCTGAAATCACTCTGAAAAAATCCTAACTGGTACAAGAATGTGATTGATCAGTATGCTAACTAGACTATGAGAATATCTCAACTTCAACCGCTTATCCGGAGTCGGGTCGCGGGGACTGAGAATAATGTACTTCATTTTTAAGGTAAACTGTTTTGTTTTAATAAAATATACCAAAATAATTTACTTAATAATAAATGTTTAAAATTAATTTATGCTCCAGTCATCCATGCCTCATCCTTAACTGAACCCCCAGGTCATCCACCATTATTACCTCACCCATGGCATCCTGAAATGAATCCCTGGTAATCCACCCTCCTTACCTCACCCATGGCATCCAGAATTTTCAGAACTCCAACACCATCCATAAATATTAATGACCCTGATGTGATTCTTCCTCTCTTCACATTGTAAGTAATCTTCACATTTTTCCATTTGACAGCATAACATTCTGTGTTTAGTCTAAATACACACCCTTAGGTGTGTGTTTCTACGGCATATCCTGTCCTGTCCTGTCCTGTGTGAAACAGTGAAATGTCTTGTTGTATTCTATATTGCATTTTACTAATAAATGCTTAGTTACTTTTACTCAATAATTTGGTCCACAATTATGCTGTGAGTGTCCCATCCTCCTCAAGTTTTTAATTGACCAGCCTCCACGGGTTTCAAGGGTACTTTTTCTTATATCTCTGCTGAAGATGAGGAAGTTGACAGTTTTCTCGCATCCACACTGACGCAGTAGTCGCTGGAGGTTCTTCTTCTATATTCATATTCAGGATCAAATAAATACAGCTGCACAGTAGCCAAGAACTATTCCTCAATGTTAGATAATGTACAATTATTTTGAGCAGTCAATCTATGCTAGTTAACATGATCTGTGCCTCTATGCTTTATTGACCTATAGGGGGTTCCCCAGTATATCTATTTAATGCATGCATGCACTGTAAACTCACAAGTTGGAATTTTGTTAAGCTTGAAACCCTGCAACTGACATTTACCGCATAAAATGTAAATGACTTTACCACAAACAATTGGCATTCCCAGTTTTGTGTTTTCACAGTGAAAAACATACATTTCCTCACAGATAACCATTATTTGGTTATTTCAAAGTTCTATCTAGTGCATTAATGGGGATAAAATAACCCTATGACTACGCTTTCACGCTAGCTCAACCCGGTGCAGGAGAGCTGCCTGATAAGACAGTACCATCATTATTGCTAGCAATGTATGAACCTAAACCCATTGCAGATATTTGCTGTTGTTCTCTTTTAATATCACCAGAATTAAATAGACCTTTTTTTACAACAAAGGTTCTACAATCTACCAATTTTACTATTTTAGTCATTATCAATGCTCATTTTCTACAGTTCTACACATTTGTCCATCACTTATGACATGTTAACATGACCTCTGAGTGAAGATGACTAAGAAGATTAATAGGGCCCCCTGAAAACAGGGCCTCTGTACACATGCCCTGGGTGCTCCGTCACTATTCATTCATGATTACTACTACACAAGTTAATATAGCTGTCTAGACTAACTACCAATCAAAACTGTATGACAAATTATCAGCTAATTCATTGACTGAGATAATAGTTGAGTAACGGTTGGGTCTCAACAAATATCCAAAATGAATTTTCAAAATCTTCACCAGAGAAATTTAAAAAACAAAAATAATAATCTCCTGTAATTGGTTAAATTACTCTCGATGGGGCAGGGATCATTTAATTGGTCAACCCCTACATCTGGAATTCTAAAATATTCGAGAGCGCAGGAGAAATCCAAGAGGAGAAGATTTGCAAGTGCACAGAAGCAGCCTGAGTGCGTTGAGAAGTTTTGAAGCTGAGAATAGGAATCTGTCCAAGCAACAACATATCTTAGTCCAAGCATACAGTTTGAGCATAAGCACAGCAAATCCAAGCACGAGCAGTGGTTATTAGAGTGTGAGAGCAAGGTTTTGAGGGAAATTATTTTCAAAGTCTGAACCATAGATTGTATAATTAATTGGTCTGAACATAATATTAATTACAAATGCTCTCAAATTGAAAGAACATGCTCTTGAATAAAGATATGAATAAAACTTTATTGCCTCTGGGAGTTGTTGTGCAACATTTTGTCTTATTTTGTGTGTTAAATCAGTTGTTTGTGACAATTCTCAAATTGTTTTCACAAGAGATGAAATACTATAAAATACTGCAGGCTCCCAGCCTAATTGACAACCGTCTTATTTGACATCCTAATTGACAACCATTTTGTCAGTTTAAAGGAATAAACTTTCATCCAAATCTCCTGAACCTCAAAGACATCAGGTAAAAGCATAAAATTAGTACTTGTATCATTTTTTAAATTTTTTTCCTAGACGTCAAATTTCTCTCTCACCAAATTTACAAATTAAACTTGAATTATACTAAAGAACAACCCCTATTTTGTTTCCTGACAATTCTTCAGATGTGATTTGATTACTGACACACAAAACATTCATTGTTGGTTTTTATGAATAATTTTATGAATAAATGTTGTTTTCTGTCATGCAGAGAAAAGTTTCAGGGAAAGGTGTAAAGGATAATTGTCAAGAATGTACGGTGTACGGTTGAGGGAGAGAGACTGGAGGCGGTATACAGTGAGCGAGGGATCTTTATTAAATAATCCCCACAGAGGCAAATAAACACAGAACAACGAAAAAACCCTCGGGCTCTTTAAGCGGCACGGACACTTAAAACAAAAGAAACTAGAACACGTAACTCGGGAGTAAACAGGAACAAAAGGCTGACTAGAACAGGAATGCAGGGAATACTTGAAACTTACAAATACGTGGACATCAGAACACACCGCGACAGGGAGGAAAAATCCACAA
>JACXGM010023536.1:0-16153 GCA_016801145.1 Umbra pygmaea
AGTCTTGATTTGAATTATTGCCCCACCCACCATAGCAACCATAAACCAATCAAATCACCTGTTACTTGACAAGCACAGTTATGACAACAGTTTGAAATCCTTTGCAGTCATTGACTCTAAATTCCAGAGGGGCTGGGACCCCCAAACCTTAACTGGCCCATTTTACCTGATGGCCCATTTTACCTGATATCACCCTACCAGTTTCGTATTTCGGTAGATATTTGTAACTATTACAGCGTGAGCTTTGTCGTTTAAAATTTAGGCTGGAACAAATAACGTATATTGACACCTAAACAATCTACTAATGTCATATGCTTTGATGGACTTTATCAACTAGTCTATACGCTACAAGGCGTTAAGTAGGCGTTTTTAATTGTGGCTCTTTTATCACGTTTTATCTACATTGTAATGTAAATAGCCTGGTTACTGATCACTTGATTGGTTAGGTATCTTGTTTGCTCAAACGATTTGTATTGTAAACGCCCAGGAAGTGGCCAGTAGGACGAGTGCAGAACAGAAGCATTGTAGCAAACTGAAAGAAAGTTGTGAAATAGTAGATTTCACAAGTTAGCTACATGTTTCAATGATGTCTAGGGTCTTTAGTTTTTGTTGACATATTCCATGAAAAAAGGTTGAACGATAAGCTACGCTTCACCGACCAAAATGGGCATAAATGGCGGGTTTTGTGTTAATTCCGCGTAGCCTCCAGCTAGAACGACAAGTTTTTACCCGAACAGAGATCAGCAGGAAAACTACGGCAATACAATTCTGATTGGTAGACTGACAAATGTACTTCGACGAGTAAGCTATTATAATCGTTTTTATTGTAAGTCTTGACTTTCTCCTAACTGCCTCCTGGATCCTACTAATATGACGGTAAGTGAGACTGTCACGAAATCACATTTCGATTACAGAATAATAATTGTCTGTGTAGCCGACTGAACCCTGATACAAGTTATTACTGTATAAGGCTGCAAGAATGTGTACTACTTGTTTTCCGAAAGAATTAGACAATAACTTTATGATTAAAATGTATTATTTTTATTCGATAAGTGGGTGTGTCTATTCTTGTGTGGCTTGTGGCCTTTGAAATGATCTGCTTTATAGTTTTTGTATGCATTTTCACCTGCCTGTTAGTGTAGTTTGTCATTGTCTAAATGTATCAGGACTAATCTAAAACTTATAGCTAGTATTTGTAAGCTCATTAGGGTTATCCAATTGTTTACAGCTCTACGTGTCAAATGGTGCAACATGCGGTCCATACGTTGGCTACAAGTTTGCATGAGTACACTAATATACCTCACCCCACTCGTTTGTTGTTGGATCCTTTTTCTAATTATTTGCAGTTGATTTGGCTTCTTGCGATTGATAGAACACTATAGTTTATTCCTTCAAGATAACAAGGATTATTCAGGGTTTACTTCTGGTCGGCTGAGATGTCTTCATCCTGGATCTTAGGAAAAAAATTAACTATTCAGAAGTGCCAGCAATGTTTCCTGTTGTTGCCAGCTATACGTTTCTCACATGTCATTTCAAAGCTATATTTGGCACATATGGCCTTGGCAACAATAACGACAGAAAATAAATTCTGCCATAAATAGAAAAACTTGATTGGGTGAAATGCTTTTAAGATAGGCGTGCATACTTTTACACATTTTGTCAGCTCATAGGGAAATACAAAACAAATGGGAAATGGTCTAAAAAAATTACAATCCCCATGCTTGATTCTAACCATACACAACTGTGTAATTAAGCATTGGACAAACAAATAAATATTAGATATTCATTTCATTGCACATAGAAAATAGGTAACACCCATACATTTGTCATCTCATCAAATGGTTCATCATTCATGGATTCATTTTGGAGAGTCCAGTCTGACAAAGATTTGGTTACATGTCATGCTATGAAATAAGATCTTGTAGGAAATATGTCAAGGACACCCCCGTAAATTCCACCAGAAAGTTTACCACAAGATGCTCAAATGGTATCTATGAAGCCCAAGTGTAGTTTCTGAGGATTTTGATGGCATTTCTTGCTACGGTCAAAGCTTGAGGATCCAGACTACCAAAGTGTGGACTGTATAGATGGTGGCAAAGTTTGGCAGCCAGACAACATTGAGAAACCCCATAACCAAGATAAAGTGTGGTGATGGGTTTTAATGTTTGGGGCTGCATCAGGGCTTAACCATCATTATGACATCCATGATTAATATTGATGTGTAAAGCCACTTGCCAAAATGTGAAACCCAGTCTTTGCCCAGGACAATGATCTTAAACACTAGAGCATATTCGTGTCAGAATACCTCACCAAAGAGAACGGCCCACTTCTTAATCCTATGTAAGTGTTGAGGGGACGTGAAACAAGCTGTACATGCAAATAAGCTCTCAAACACGAGTTCTGTTAGGAACGGTTATCAAAAACTCCTCCCAGTCATAATACATTTGATAGTTATAAGATAAACCAACATTAAGTTATTTGTGCAAAGGGCCAGCCTCAACAGCTATTTAAGCTACTGTATTTAAATGCCATTTTCCACTCAAGGAAAAACAAAGTAACCAAAAAAACTTCCTCAAAGCATTATGTATTAATGCTACTCATCTAGTTTTACAGAGCTCAGTGGTGGTTGCAATGTGACAGATTATGAGTTACAGCAAGAACAGGCAGCGATGCCAGGTAAGGGGGAAGGGTAAAAGGAGATAAAGGAACTGAGGAATGTACCGGTAGATGGAAAATGTGGCCTTAATACAAGATCACAGGTCTTCCCCTGTTTCTGTCACCCTCTCAACCTGAAGGAATTCCTTGACACTACAGTGATAATGTCAGTTGCAAAGTGATTCATCTGATATGTAAACGTGTAGTCTGTTTGAACCAATCATATCCCTGTAGATCATTTAACCAGAGGGTGTTTTGCTCTACTTCAACTTGTATCTGGGTTATGCTACTACATTTAACTGTTGTTGTTGTTTTTTGGCACCCTCAGACACACTCATCTCTCAGATGCATGCTTTTTGTTTCCTGTTGCCTTAACACTTCTCAACTTACATCTCGGTCCTCTAACTGGCATCTAGAGTGTCTAGCATGGTGCAGGATAACACTGCATTAAATATTAGTCAGTTATTGAAATTTAATTTGTAATAATCTTTGTCTTTGTGTTGTGAGCATCTTTTGTTCTATGTCTGTTTTTGACACTTCAAAATGACTCTATGCAGTTCAGTTTGTCTGACACTGTTTTCTTTCCTGTAGCCTGACCTCCTTAACTTTAAAAAGGGGTGGATGTCCAAACAGGATGAGAACGGAGAGGTAAATTTGTTTTCTTTTGTTTATTACTTAGTCGTATTGGGTCAGAAGTCATGCTGTATTCCCTCTTTTGATTTCCTTTGTCTTTAGCTTCCCTCTCTTTTGTTCTCTTGTTTGTCTTTATGCCCCCCTTATTTTTCTAATGAGAGCATGTGTAAGGCTATGACTGCTGACTATCCATGTGTTATCCTCTTAATAGCTTGGTGTATCCGGGCAAGCACAGCAGGTGTGTTCTAGCTAGATATGACTGAGAATAAGATGCGGCTCTTTTTGTCTTCACCTACGGTCTCAGTTGCAATATGTTTTTCCTAAATCTGAGTTAACAGTACAAATAATGAAGAAGCCAAATTATGGTAACTTGATTTGAACAATCTCCGGTGACATGTCAGTTTTAGCTCGTTGTGTGTCTACATGAAGTGGTTTCATCCAATAGTTCTTCCTTAACTAGTGGAATTGGTTTCCCTGCAGTGGAAGAAGCACTGGTTTGTGTTGACCGATGCTGGTTTAAGGTACTACAGAGACTCCGGTGCGGAGGAGGTACGTGTTCAGAATCTTTAACATTATTTACACTGTTATTAATTGTGGTAAGAATACAGTGTAGCTCATTTGTGTTATTAGTCTTACTTGCATTTTCCTTTGGCTTACAGAAGGATGATCTGGATGGAGAGATTGACCTGAAATCATGTGTAAAGGTTTCAGAGTTTGATGTAGAGAAGAACTATGGATTTCAGATTCATGTGAGTATCACTTTCTCGGCTCTCTTCTGCATTGTGTGAGGACCTCCATACTTTCCCTCACCAGTGTTTCCTTCTACCTTTGCATCCCATCTGCCGGTCAGACGAGGGAGGCAGTTGTCGTTCTGTCGGCAATGACAGCCGGTATCAGGAGGAACTGGATTGAAGTTCTGCGGAAGAGTGTTCGTCCCAGCAGCTCTCCAGACCTTACACAGTGAGTTTGTCTTCCCTCTCTGTCCCAGCTGGCAAATGTACAAGTCAGATAAGAAGTCCTATTGTTCCTGTACAAGGTATACATTCTGCTATGTCCTTGGATGTCGAGGATTACTATAAGTCTCATTAATCTTTTGAAATGCTATGTTGCTTACATAATGAATTTAGCAGAGCTTTCATTTGCCTTGAGATATTTTTGTGCATGGTCACGTATCTTACTGAACCGTGTTTATCTGTCTGACCGGGTCAACCCCTGTGCTTCCTCCAGACTGCCAGACAGCAGCAGTGACAAAGAGAACTCTCGCTCGCTGGCCTCCACTCATCGTGCACCTTGTCACCGCGGTGACGCTAGATCAGAAACTCCCACACCTGCTCCCACCGCACGGCGATTTGACTACGTGGAACTGTCACCAGTACCTGTCCCGTCCACCCACCTGCCAACCAATCAGAGACAGGCAGGGGAGGGCCAGGGCAGGGAGCATGGCCAATGGCAGGAGGAGAGGAGCAGAGAAGCAACTAATAGCACATGGGAGCAGGTGCTGTTGAGGAAAGGGACGGGTTTAGAATCGGACCCGAGGATAAGAGTAGAAGAGGAGATTGAGAGAAAGTGGGCGGAGTTTGAGCGCCTGCCTTTAAAAGAGATGAGGTCACTGCTGCCGTTGGGCTCACGGTCCAGCCAGCCAGCCAATGAGGCGCTTCAGAGGGAGGTAGTGCGTGAACTTGTTTTTCAATTTGCAAACACAAGAAGTAGATGCAAATGTACTGTTCATCTAGGTTCGTCCACAGATGAACTTGAACTCTTTCATTTCTGCCTTTTAAAGGAACACTCCAGCTCTCTAAACTGCTTAACATTGTTGTTCCAGTCATGTTTCAGACACGACAGTCACTAAAAACACATCACATTCGGTAATTCCCAACTCAGCCACCATAGGTGTCCGGAAATAATAGTGACATTACTGCAACATTTTCGAAACTACAGACTGCTAGTTTTGAATCGAGTCAGTCTTTGAATCGAGTCAGTCTTTGAATCGAGTCAGTCTTTGAATCGAGTCAGTCTTTGAATCGAGTCAGTCTTTGAATCGAGTCAGTCTTTGAATCGAGTCAGTCTTTGAATCGAGTCAGTCTTTGAATCGAGTCAGTCTTTGAATCGAGTCAGTCTTTGAATCGAGTTGATTGGAGAATAAAACGGGACAAATAAAGATCAGGAAGTCAACCAAATGCCTCCCCTGAATTTAGATTTAGTTTATAAAATGTTGCAGTGACGTCACTGTAGACACCGAGTTGGGAATTATCAAACTTGCAGAGAAGGTGTTTTTAGTGACTGTTGTGTCGGAAACATGACCTGCACAATGATGTTTAGCCAGTTAGGGAGCTGGAGTGATCCTCTAACAACGGGCGTTTCTGTCTAATGCATGCTTGATGGTCATGAGGCTATCTGCAGTTGTACTGAACCTGTCAGTCTTTACACATACTGGTAGATGTTTATCAGGGCTACATTTGCTATAAAAGAAATCTACAACGTCATTGAACAGGTTGTAGGCCTGTTTGAGAGTGATAGATGCACTGATAATGTCAACACTGCTGATGGTCTCATTCCATGTTTGAGTGCTATGTCAAGTTAACATTGGTTTGTTGCTGATTAATCTGTCTACATCGGGGTGGTTTATACTCCTGCAGAACATGCAAACACATTGTTGATTTGGGAGGAATCAGATCTATGCAGTCAAATTATTGGTTTTGGGGAATCCAGAAACATTTACTCCACCTTTTATGTGGGGACTCTTTCTACATGTTCCATAGTGTAAAATACTGTTTCTATGAGGTCTGTAGGCTATAAGACTGTTTTTATGTGGTCCGTAGGATATAAGACTGTTTCTATCCGGGGTCAGCGTGGCGTAGTGGGCTAAGTTGCTACATTGCAGGACAGTCTACGTCACGATGGTGATGGGTTCGAGCCTGACCATGGGTTCTCTGACTTTCCCTGGGCATCCAGCACAAATTGGCATAGCGCCTCCTGGGATTTGGGTTAGATTAATCAGATTGTCTATCCTGCCATGTCACTCTTCAGCGACTCCTTGGGCCTTTCCAAAACTAGTCCCTCTTCGTCCCACTCTGTCATGGTGTACTCTGGTTGGAGTCACCTTCACAGCCAAATCGAGTTCCCTTAATCAATGCGTAGTGTATAAATACGGTAGCCACCTTTCAGATGAACTTACCTCTCTCTAGTGGAAATAGGATCTGGTCAGGATGATCTCAAATCAGCATCTCGCGGGAGCAGCAACAGCTGCGATCATCCACCAGATGTTGCAAAAACACAGAATGTGGTCCTTAAGACGACGTTTGAACCTGCATTGGTAGAGAGTTCAATAGGCATGTTACTGCCGCATTATCACTGCCATCATACGTATATTAAACAGACAACAATTATAGCATATTGTATGTCAGAAAATGTAATTTTTTTATTAAACACAATCTAATCTTTAGGCTACGTTGTTAACCTGTGTGTGATATAGTAATGTTAGTGTAGTTTCAGAATTACATTTTTTTTAAATGTTTTTGGGCGTAGTCACACGGAACTCTGCAGCAAAGGTTGTTAAACACCTTTGACAAGCCAGCATCAATGCTCACTCACTATGGGAGGGTATTATAACTCATTACCAATAAGCTAGTTGTTTTCGGATGGCACTCAATGTGGCGGACGCTCCACGTGAACAAGCAAATGTAGGGGAAGTAGGTAGGGGAAGGGAGGAGCAATTACTTTCGGAAAGGTGTTTAGATCGGGTGCATGTAAATTCAATTGTGGATTTGTAGTCGGTGAACGTAATCATCCCGCCCATGATCCGACTAAATGCATCCATGTTTGGTGAACAGTGCAAAAAGAATCAGCGGCTCATGCGACATGTGGTTGGATGAACCATATGCATGCCCCGCCATATTTTCATCCCACAGATCTGTACAAGGAGTTGCAGAGCTGCCGACAAGGCAGGATTAGAGGGAATTGGGAAGGGAGGAAAATTGGGGGGTTGGGGGGCTTACAAAATACAAAAAGACTGTTTCTACGTGGTCCGTGGGGTGTAAGACTGTTTCTACGTGGTCCGTGGGGTTTTAAGACTGCCCCTTTTTAACATGGTTGTTTTGGATTTGTGACCTGCGTGTGTGTGTGTGTGTGGTTGATATGAACCCCCTCAAATCTACTGCCTTGGGTTCAAGCCATTTATTCCCGTTTCTGTCGGTGAGCTTTACCCCCGACCCCTTCTGTGTCTCCCAGGTGGCGTCTCTGAAGCAGGAGCTGGAGCGCCTGCGGCAGGGGGGAGGAGGGGAGTGGGTGGGGGGGGGTGGCTGTGGCCCAGAGGCTCCGTGCGTTGACAGCCTGCAGGCCATGGAGCGCGCCCACAAACAGGCCCTGGAGGAACTGCAGAAGCAGCATGCCCGAGAGGTTCGTGAGATGGAGAGGACCAGGGAGCAGCTGCTGAGGGACGAGACCCTGGCCACAGCACAAGGTCTGGATGTCTACATTATCAACCTAGGGTTGTTTTTTGTTTCTCCCCTCCCAATTGGTCTTGCCCAACATCCCACTAACACTGCTTTGTTGGCAGCTTCGCAACTCCTTGGACAGATCCAGGATAGTGAGGGGGGACTCACATGTTTCATCCAAACACATGTCGCTGAGCCAGCTGATTCTTTTCGCACTGCTCAACTAACATGTAATCCTTTAGTCAGCTAATGCACGGGATGATTGCGATCACCAACTATACTTGCGCGATTTAACTTAGTCGCCTGATCTGCATACAAGGAGTCGCTGGAGAGCGACATGGCAAGGTAGATAACCTGACTTATCTATCCCAAATCCTGGGCAGCCCTTTGCCAATTTGTACTCCTTTGTGCAGGGGGTCCGGTTGAAGTCGGAGAAGCCATATGCTCGAACCACTGTATCAAGACGTAGCTTGACGCAGTCAGTGAAAGCCAGGGTTTTAAGACGTGTACATGGTCAGGGTGGAGGAAGACTGGCTTAAACGTATGTAGTAATAATGGCTGACGACTGGGTTAAACACATCTGAGGCTATGAGAAAAACATAGCCTCAGATGTTTTACTGATAAAACTATAGTTTATATATCAGGTTATGGACATGGTGAGAACTGAATATACGTTACCTTTTGATTCTTTTAATTAATTTTTTACAGTCATTTAGGCTATTTATGCAATAAATCATATTTTAATAATAGGCATATTATTATTTGTATTTGATACAACTTTACCTATTAAATCTGTTTGTAAAACAAACCTTTGGGTTTTCACTCAAAGAACATTGTCTGTGCATTTTGATAGTTCTCCTTTTATTAACCAATCGGATTTGGTGCTGTACAATGGGAGTAAAGGCACAGATATCCTATGTAATTTCCAGAAGCACTTGATAAATATCTGGTTTCAAAATCAAGACACAAATATGACAATGAATATATATATATATATATATCTCAAAAGCAGTAACTGAGAAACATGGATTTTCATCTTTAACTACAGAATTATTCTCTTACGCGAGGAGTCGGAATGTAGCCCAATGTTCTTCGCTCTTTTCGCCAACGTCTTCTGACACATCAGAAATACTTTGAAAACCATGTTTGAAAACTCTTGCGACGTATATTCCCTGCTAACATTAATGCCTTTAAATGTGGAAGTAAACAAACCTGTTTTCTGTGTAGTGTTTTAAATAGGCATTGTATTTTGACAAGTTATATGTGCTCAATGACTGTGCATTGTTGAATGGACATATTAAACCAGCACTTATTTGTTGCCAGTACCCAATTTTGATGTACTACTGTGGGCTGATCTGATGATTAATTATAAATCCCCTTATTCATCATATGCAATGCAAAATAGCTAGTTAACCATTGTGCAGCAGTGTTTTATTTAAAACAGGTTGTTTTTCCCTGAAAGCCTTCAGGAAAAATTTAGGTTGATTAAAAAAATGGGAACATTTCTGTCGGAACGAAATACTCACTATTCTAGACTAATATTAACCATGTGAAGCTAACAAGTGATTATGCGACTGATTTTATTTTATCCCCTTTGATGCTAGCTATAAACTTACCCTGGCTTCTCTGCAGTCACAACTTCCTCCAGATTTGAGATGCTGCAGCTTGGGGCTGGTGACTGTAGCTCACGACAGATGGGCTGGCTGCAAGCATTTTCCACGTGATTTGCTATCAAATTGTAACACTAGTGCTGTGCACGTAGTTTTTCTCCAAAAAAGTATCTGCCATAATCGACAAGCAAAAATGTAGATCAATAATTATTTTAAACACATAATCAGCCATAATTAATCAACCAGGCTGATGGAGAAAGAGAATGAAGACTGGATTAAACGTATGGAGAAAGAATGGATGAACTGGGTTAACCTCTTAGGGATCAGTATCCCACCCGTGGGAAATCTGCCCCCAAAGAAAGTGGACTGGAACCACAGTTCACCTGTCCAATTTTTAGGTTATATACATGTCGCTTATGTTCAGAAAGCTTAAAAACTCAGGAATTTAGCTATTGTCTCTGTTCTACAATGGCTATAATGACAATACCATCTCACGTCATGTGAGGTATGTGGATTGTATACATGCGCCTCAAATAAAATATAAGGTGGCTTAGAATCACTGCTCACAACTGCAATTTTTTGTTTCTGTATACATGTCTCATATCTTTACAGAGCTTAAACTCAGGAATTTAGCAAATGTCTCCGTTTTACAATAGCTATAATGACCATAACGTTACACATCATATTGTGAGGTACGTCCCTTGTAAAAAAGCTGTTCGTTATTTTCCCTCAAAGAAAGTTAAGGTGGACTAGAACCACGTTCCACAATTGCAATTTTTAGGTTAATTATCCATGTCTTTACTTTACAAAGCTTAAGAACTCAGGAATTTAGCAAATGTCTCTGTTTTTACAATAGCTGTAATGACTGTAACATTACACGTCAATATGTGAGGTACTGTATGTGCCATGTAAACAAAGCCATTAGCTTTCTAGCAGCTACTTAGCAATAGCAAAACAGTGAGGTAATAACACATTGAGAACAAATAAAAAAGTACTTTAAGTCAAATCTTTATTTTTCGTCATCAAAGAGTCCCAGTAATGTCATAAAGCATAGTTTTACTTTGTAAAACCCATCTTGTTATGTAAAAAAATGACGATTTCATGACCCGACCATTACTGAATGTTTCCTGTAAAAAACGAAGCCCTTTGTGTATGAACCACATGCCCGCACTTCTAAACAGATGACTGATGTAAAACGTGTCAAAGCATGTCCATAATCATCATGAAAGTCATAATTCTTATGAAATGACCGCGATCACCAACTTCATCCTAAGAATGCCAGAGATGCATTATAAAACATATTTGATGTTCTATCTCAAGAACCAGATAAAACGTCATCACGTTGTTTTTTTGTGGAAATATACTTTTACGAATAACACTATAGCTCATTTGCTGTTCACTCTATTATTTGCGTGCGTGCGTGCGTATGTATGTGACCTACAACTAAATGAATGCTTTACTTGTCATGTGCATGCAAATATGTTCCTTTTGAAATTAGGGTTGGCTTTACACGTAGTCATCTTTTTTATCCATGACATTGGCATTAATTGTATGCGGTTGGAGCGTGAAAAAAATGCACCAAAACCTGTGAAGCTAGATTCTGCCTGTCAAAGGCTAGAGGCAACAGAGCAAGCTATATACACAAGTACGGTAGATGACATTGGGAATGACACAAGTCTGGGACTTGATAAGGAGCATTTGGTTGATGAATGGGTGTGGGTTTAAAAGGGGCTTATAGTGTCTTTTCAGATTTCAAACCAACAAATAAACATGTAGGCATTAATTATGCTGCATCTCTCCAAGTCTATAAACTAATTATTACGATTACCTTCTAATAACAAACATGGCCATGTAATACCGTAGTATCCTTAGAAGTTATTTATTAAGTCAACGTATTATTCTGGCCTCTTTTTGCCTTAATGTAGTTTACTCCTTGATTATTTCAGTCACTGTCTTGAACTGCATTTCGATGAATCAGGATCGAGACAGAATGTTTTTTAAACGATGTTGTGGGGAAGAAAAACGCTTCGAACCTCTTTGAATATTTGACACTTGTTCATCAGTTTCAGTTCAAAGAATAAATATGATCCAGTAGGCTACAATTTAAATGTAGTCAATTGTAGAAAATTATAAATAAGCTATATGTTTTCAAATGTAAAATAACAAATAAGAACCTAATAAGTTTGACGTGTGTCAAAGATTCGATAGGCGAACACTTGTTTGCTTTATGATACCGTAAATGTACTATGCTGTACTGTAAATTTTGTTGTAATTAAAGTTGTTTGTGACAACCTGACACATCCGGACTGTGACAAAACCCACCACGCCTCTTTATAACATTAGTCTATCATGAAATCATGTTTTGTGATTTTTCTCTAGCCCTCTTACAACATTAGGCTATAGCCTATTTGAAAAAATATATACTTTCTGAAATGGAATCTTATGGCCCAAGGCCCGGATTTACAACATTTTTAATCTTTCCTCTACCAGTAATCCTCTACCACCTCCCTATCAAACTCCTCACTATCTTCCAACTCAATCCTCCTTTGTCGTAGCCATTTTCAAAAACAAATGCACGTGTATGTCTTATGTGATTTTCAGCGAACGACGGTACATTTCGGTGGTTACATACATACGCCTTTAAAAAACTCAACAAGAAACATCGCAGGTGTATTTGAATCAATAACAGTGCATTATATGCTGCACAAATCATGAAAAGGTTGACAAATACAGAATGCTGTGTCGCGCAGAAGCCGGCAGGAGGTTCTGAGTTGCGCAATGCAGTAACTGGCGGGAGACATAATGTTTCGCCGCGCAGCATCCGTCAGAAATGCGTTAAGGCAACGCTGAAAACTTTTACAATTGTTTTGTACATCTGAAAGACTTGTTCCAACTCAGTGAGCTGTTAATTCACCTATAGTAGCTGTTGCTTTATAGCAGAGGTGGGAATTTACTTTAGTAAAAGTTTTTCTGAGTTCACAAGTTTGGGAAGTCCCTACTTAAGACCAAAAAGATTAGGTAAAGGCAGTTCTTATCTTAATAGTGAGCATGATTTATATTTTCTTAACTCTTTCTAATTATTTCATAGGGAACTGTTAACATAAGAACTCCCTTTACCTGATCATTCTGGTCTTAAGTAGAGACTTCCCAAAACTAATGAACTCAGATTACCTTAGAAAAATACTTTTAACCAAATAAATTCCCACCTAGACATCACCTACCTTTTTAAATACAGAGGATCTTATTGCTATTGTCACTTGTACAATTAATGTAGCTAGTTCACGCAACAGCTATCCAGCCTGCTTTGCCTGTGAGACTCACCAGCTGGCTTTTTAGCTAAATATTTATAGAAGAAAAATATATTTTCTTCATACCACATGGAATGTGCTATAGCAAATGATTTATGAAACCAGTTAGAATCAAATTGATCTTTTTTAAATCATGAAAAATAGCATGCTACATTAAATGTCACTTAAGTGAATGGGTTTTACAACATTTCAAGATGTCTTTGCCCCTTGTGGCTGTTGCTAGGGTAAACAATGGGCCCTAGTTATTTATAACACACTCATCTTCCTCCATAGTCCAGTACCATAGGATATAGGGTTTTACAGTAGGTTTGCTTAGAGGTCAGATAACATCTCTCAATTAAACATGATCAAAAAATGTTCCTCTGTGTGGTTTAGTTATGGAGGCGCTGAAGAAGGCCCACAGGGATGAGCTGGAGAGAGAGGTGGAGAAGGCAAATAGGCTGGGTGGAGGAAACGCTGACACACAGACACTACGCACACAGCATCAGTAAGTGTACGCTGCCTGCACACATCTACAAAACAAATAGGCTGTGTGGAGGAAGCACACAAATAGGCTGGGTGGAGGAAATGCTGACACACAGACACTACGCACACAGCATCAGTAAGTGGACGCTGCCTGCACAAATCTACAAAACAAAAGTTGGTCCTGCATTACACTTTGTACCTTTATTGTGCTTCAGTTATGCACACTGTTCAATGTAACTGTTAGTGAAAGACATGTTTAACATGGAGTCTCAACACAAGTCCCCTCTTTAAAACCATTACTGTGGTTCTTGATTGGCACTCGTGGAATGCAGGCACATGTGGTCACGGGTTTGGCCATTGTTAGTTCTCCTAGGCTTCCCGACCCACAATACAGGACCCTAGCTTTCTGTTACGGGTTTTTTGTTGAAGGCGTCTTGAGATTTCTTGCATATACATTTCTTTAAAAATATTTAACGGCACTTGTTTTACATGCATGTGTTAACCCTTTTAAGTTGTGATGATAATTGTCTGTTTGGATAGTGGTAAAATATAAAAATAATACATCTGAGACACCTATGCATTTCAAAATAAAAGGGTTTGCTTTGAAATATATTATTCGACAACGCATTTAACTCAATATAAGAATGATTTATCGATCCGATGTTAGAAGAGGAGGCATTGGAGACGGATGGGGGTAAACATACCTGTAGGCTTATGTCACCCTAGAAAATCTAAAATTGGATCTATTCCTTTATTTAATAAAAACACAGCAAATGCGGGGCTGACTATGCCCCTCTCGGGGCTGACTATGCCCCTCTCGGGGCTGACTATGCAAACATTGTGGAATAAAGCACCAAAACACTGGATAGCATATGTCTCCAAAATTGTAAATGTCCTTATTGGAGTGTCCTGCCCTCCTGTGTTAATGTTGATAATGGTGTTAGTGTTAATCAGAACAGGAACTAATTGGATGTTATTTACATTGTAATTCTATGGTTATAATTGCCACTCTATGTACAGTCAGTTGTGGGATTTTATAAGGCAAGCGAATGCAATTCTTTGGTTGTTTGTTGATAAGAAATGGGGGATAAGCTGTAAGCATACAGTCAGGGTATTTATTTGACGAATTAGTCATTTATTAAAAGTATGTACAACCCTAATTCTGAAAAAGTTGTGACAGCATGGGAAATGCAAAAAAAAAGTAATTTGAAGATTCTATTAATCCTGTACTATATTGAAAAAACCCTATTAACACATTATTTGATGTTCTACTTAATTTAATTTATTTTTTACAATATACACACATTTCAAATAGAGATGACTGCAACACACTACAAAAACGATGGGACAGTTGACTGTTTTCCACTGTGTAACATCACCTTTTCGTTAATTAACACCTATTAATGGCTTGGGCATTGAAGATACCAGTTGGTTAAGTTTAGCAAATTGAATTTTCTCCCATTTATTCATTATGCATGTTTTCAGCTGTGCAACTGTACAGGGCCTTTGTTTCTTCATATTACGTCACATTCTCAATGGTAGACAGGTCAGGACTGCAGGCAGGCTATGCTAGTCGCCTCACTCTGCTTACTCAACCATGTGCTTGTAATCTGGGTAGAATGTGGTTTGGTGTTTTCCTGCTGGAAAATGCAGGGATTTCCCTGGAAAAGGTCATGTCTGGGTGGCAGCAAATGCTGCTCTAAGATGTGTACGTATATTTCTGCATTAACGGTGCCCTCATCCAACCACATGTCACTCGAGGCGTGGGTCATGCATGGGATTATTACGTTCACCGACTATACTTCCGTGATGAAACCCACAGGCGCCCAATCTGGACACAATGAGTCGCTGAAGAGTGACACAGCAGGATAGATAATCTGAGTTATCTAACCCAAATCCCAGGCAGCGCTATGCCAATTTGCACTGCCTCGTGCCGGAGGCCCGGGGAAAGTCAAAGAACCCATTGTCAGGCTCAAACCCATGACCATAATGACGTAGACTGTTATGCAATGCAGCGATTTAGCTCACTAGGCCATGTGGATCCCCCCGCGGCGGCTGTTTTGTCCGAAAATTATTAGAAATTTTGCCATTTTGGACCACAAACATGATTCCACTGTGCTACTGTCCATATGAGACTACTGTCCACTCAGATGAGACTGAGCCCAGAGAAGTCGGTGGTGCTTCTGGACAGTGTTGATGTATGGCTTCTGCTTTGCATTGTAAAGCCTTAACTTACAGTGTGGATGCAGTGGCAATCCAGTATTCACAAGCCCATGTCAGGATATCCATTACAGAGTCATAATGGTTTTTAAGACTGATGTCTTAGGGATCGTAGATCACAAACATTCAGAAGTCGTTTTTGCCCTTGCCCTTTATGCACTGAGATTTGACTGGATTCCTTGACTCTTTTAATTATATTGTGCACTGTAGAAGGTGAAATGTTCAAAATCCTACACATTATTCGCTGATGCATCTGTTGGCAGATTGGCGAGCCTTGACCCATCTTTGTACTTTGACTTGCTCTATATAAATACAAGTCAATGTACATTTGCAAATTATTCGTCTTTGTTTGTATTAGCATTTTTCATACTGTCCTTCGGAATTGGGGTTGTACATGTTCTTTATTATGGATTGGACTGAGATGCAGTGAAATGTCAACTTCCTGAATGTTGATGTTTCCTTCCCATTCAAATACATGTTTAAACTAAATTGCACATAAATTGCACACGATACTCGACATGTATGGAAAGACAGCATGAATGGTAATTTCAGGGGTTTAAAAAAATCAGGTAATGGTTCAAATTCCCTGTAAACATAATGGAAACATGCATGGGGGGAAAACAGGAAATCAATATCCTCCAAACAAAATTTCTATAACCACCTACAGATTGTTGAAACTCTACTCATATTATGCCATGTACAAAAACATGGCGTCTAGTGTTTGGACTGTACACAGTGCAGAGTGTGTGTGTGTGTGTGTGTGTGTGTGTGTGTGTGTGTGTGTGTGTGTGTGTGTGTGTGTGTGTGTGTGTGTGTGTGTGTGTGTGTG
>JACXGM010023537.1:0-16152 GCA_016801145.1 Umbra pygmaea
CGAACTGATTGCACTATATTTTATATGTTCGTTCAATCTCTTTTATTTAAACTGTACTATTTTTCTAACAGTTTTTCACTTTTATTTTAAATGCTTTAATTTTATCTGTTTTTAATTTTTGTGTTTTCCTGTTTATGTAAAGCACATTGAATTGCCATTGTGTATGAAATGTGCTATATAAATAAACTTGCCTTGCCTTTATCAATTATCAATTAATTTCACGTTCAGCTCCCACACTTCTCCTTTTTGGTTCACGGGGGATTTTATGAAATATTTTGCCGCTTCCTGGTCTCTAAATGTAGCCAATCGCGCAACAGTTGGCCATTTTTTCAGTGGTTTTATAATGCTCAGCCCAGGGAAGGCAGGGGTGTACAGAGACATTAAGTGTGGACACCTGATTTATTTAAGTGTGTCTATGTATATTGTGTTTTATTATTCTTCAATGCATTGCATGTTGGTTTAGCTTTCTCGAAGATGGCAGGAATGGCAGAGTTTGCCAGTAGCCTAATAAATGAGTCGTGGCTTGAGCCAGGGTAAGTCGCAAAGACATGGGTGATTTTACTATTAGCATCGCATATGACTTTTATGTTGATTGAATGGGTTCCCTTGCTGGTTGATATCAGTGTGAATAATTCATTCTGAATAATTTGGGTAAATGTCTAGGCTACACTAGATACATGCCTATTTTTTCAAATCTTTAGACACCACAATGATGACCTTCGTGTTGTAATCATTTTCCTTGTAATAATGTATAGGGTGTAATAGATGAGTCTGTGTAGTTGAGAGGAGCAAAGTGTATATGTGTTGTGATCCTGCTATTATTGCCAAGCATGTACCCTTAAAATAGCATCGAATAACATGCCACTGACTTTTACGCCTTTACCTTTTGCTGAACCACCCCCAGGAGCGCAAATTCATTCCCTAATTTACTGACGCGTGTTTCTGGAGGAAACTAGGAATGATACTTGAAATGTCTGATATGCATGTATAGTGTAGCACAAATTGCATTTAAGGCAAGGCAAATTTATTAGATTTACAGAGAGTAACAAAGCAGGGATATGTTGTCATCTTGTGTTGAGTGTACAATGGAAATCATCTGGCAATACAATTAATTTAGTGCTGCTAAAACTAGTCCTCACAGGCTAAATGAAACTACAGTATATTGGTGATATGTCTGTTTGAATCGGCTCAATATCGTAACCTATCATTATCCTAAGGATTGTTTAACAGATAAAACAAGTAGGGTACCCACTGTTGCCCCCTACCAAAATAAAAAGAAAAAAGAAAGAAAGATGTGCCATTCTTTTGAACGACTCTTCGAAATTCACAGAGCCTTAGAGTCGGCTCCTTTCAAAGAGCTGTATTCCAATCGCTAGTGCACATTCACACCAGTAACTATTCCACAGACTCGCTTGTAACTGGGAGTTAGGGGTGCATGGTCTTTTTAAAGAGACAGTGCAAAATCTTCCCCAATATAATGTATCTCAATAGCATAAAACATGTGTTTCTTTACAATTAGTAAGAATTCAATAACATGTCCCTTAAATTATTTTATTTGTCATTCCACAAAATCTTACATTTTAATTGATGCGACTATTTTTTCTTATTGTTAGTACTGCTCAGTGGCAGCTTGTCCAATTAGGCAGTAGGGGCAGTGCTCCACTTGTGATTGGCAGAGAATAAAAAAAATATAATAATTAAAAACAATTACCATTTAAAAATGTATATTACATTTTAACCTATTTCGTTTTTCAAGTTAATGTATTAATATAATAATTGTTCAAAAATCAAAACAATCTTGTCATTGAATTGCTTTCACAATACTGTCACCAGCTGCACGGGACGTTGAGGACCAGCATCCCAGCTCGATCTCAGTCATTTGCATTGAGGGGGATGTATTTTTAAGGATTTAGTCATGTAATTTTTTTCTGCACAAAGTTAATGGGCTATTTGGGATGCCAGAGTAAGTGTCACATAGTGGTGTGGTGTAGAAGTTGCAGTGAATGTGGGACACCGAAACAGGAAGGATACTGGGCCCTCAACCCCACCGACACCACCACTGCTGGGGTCTAGCTGGCTGCCACCCTTTGGGGGGCTGCCTGGTCTGCTTAGACCCCTGGATGAACCACCTCCTGGGTGAGTGCTTGGGGAAGGGCTGCCCGTGGGACTCCTTTGGGGGGTGTTTTGGCCCTCCCGCCCTTCCCTTTTGTCCTGGCCACCTCGGAGTGGCAGACTTTGGGTGGGGAGAAATATCTGAATTCAATGGCAAAGTGATACAGAAGTTTGCAATCCTTAAAAACTAATGGGCCAAGTTTCTTCAAGTCCTTGTAAGGTAAAACTGTGTAGTTTTAAGAGTATTGTTATTTATAAATCAATGGATAAAAATAATGTTGTTATAAATGCTATTTTTGAATAATACTGACAACCATTGGGGGTATTTCAGAAAGCGGGTTTTGCAAAAACTTGAGTTGACTGAGCTAATTTTTACCACTCTTGAGTCAGTCAATCCAGATTTGTGGTTTCAACTCAGAGTTTGTTAACCCTGCCTTCTGAAACACCTTTTTTTTTGGGGGGGGGAATTGCGATTTATGGCTCCGGGGTTAGGTTTAGGGAAAAACGAACTATTGGGCATTTTTATTTCTGGTGTTAGAATTGGGGTTACTATTAGGTTTAGGCATTGCCGGTTAGGTTTAGGGTTAAGCATTATTGAAAGGTTAATTTTAGACATTAAATGTGGGTTACTGAGGTTAAGGTTGGGTTTAGGGAATGGTTAAGGTTAGGGTTAGGGTTAGTTACGTCAGTTACTCAGCTTCCTCATTTAATAGCAATACAGTTATTATTGATATTAATCGTTATGTTTAGGTTGCTTGAAGATTGTACTTTTTAAATAATGAAAATACTTTCTTAGTGTCGTTAGACTTTAGACTTGTTTGAGATGGACTGTCATAATTCAATAATATATAAACGCACACAAAATAGCTCCAAATATTTTTCAATTAGTTCATAAATGAGTGTTTATTAAATGAAAAACAGTTTCTTCTCATTAGTCTGGTCATAATTTTACTCTTTGTAAGCAATATTTCCAAGTATACTTTTGACAGTACTTTTGTCAGCCGCTATCAGGAGCCGCCATTTTTTCCCGCCCTACTTTGTTAGCCATTTACGTTCTGCTACTGCTTCATATCTGATGTCCCTCTTAACATTACCTTTTTAGCAGTAACATAACATTCATTCTAGGGTGAGTTTTTAGCTTTTCCCTCCATGCTAAAATCAACTGTAAATCCACCTCTCAAAGCTGATATTTAGAAGAAAATCACAGTTTTTACCCCTGATGGGTTTGCACCCCTGGGTTTCATAGAACCAATAATTTGGAACAATAATTAAAAAAATCTCCTTATTTTTCTATTGAAAATAATGGTGCTGATAAAATAAAATAAATAATTTACTGTTTAGCAAATAAAACCATATTATTGCTTTTTGTATTTTATATTTAAAATATATGTCTTAAATATCTACCTAATTTACTTAAAGATATTTTCCTTTTTAATAGATTTAGCATTTTTTAAGCACTCTTTCATAGTATGTATGCAAGTAGCTTCACTGCTAGGGGGTCGGGGTGTGGGGAGGGGGTGGGGGGATTTGCACAGTTGCACCCCTGGTTATGTGTATTGAGTTATGGTTTGGGAGTCAAGAATGCTACAGAGAAATAAAAACAAATGACAATAAGTAATAAAAACTATGTACAGCAATACCACAAACAGCAATAACAATAACAACAACAGCAGGACATGATTAGCACTTGTAATGGTAGTTGATAAACAATTATGACACTGAGTGAGTATAATGTATACACTGTGTGTACAATTATTAGGCAAGTTGTATTCTTGAGGATTAATTTTATTACTGAACAAATACAGTGCTCTCGGTCAATCCAAAATGTAAATGCATCTCAAACCTGAATAGTTAAGAAAGTAAAAGTGAGGTCTTTGCTTTCTTTGGAGAATGTCTGTGTGTGCACAATCGTTGGGCAACTATTGATTTTCATCTGTTAAAGTGAGAATAATAAACCATCAACTCAAAACTTACAGATAAAAATGTTTGACATTTCAAAAACAAATCAGTGAACATTATAGCCACCATTCTATTCAATAAAAGTTGATTTTAGCATTTTTTTTGCCCCATTTTGCCCCATTCATGGAGTATGTCAGTTTCCTGATCTGATGATGATTAACTTTTTGTGCACCAGCAACCACATCCTCCCAGACACTGTTCAGAGATGTGTACTGTTTTTGACTGTTTAAGAAGGGACCACAAGTTCTCAATAGGCTTTAGGTCAGGTGAGGAAGGGGGCATGTCATTTCCTTTCATCTTTAAGGCCTTTACTGGCTAGCCACGAAGTGGAGTACTTCGATACATGCGATGGAGCATTATTGTGCATAAAAATCATGGTCGTCTTGAAAGATGCAAACCTTTTCCTGTACCACTGCTTGAAGAAAATGTTTTCTAAAAACTGGCATTAGGTTTGGGATTTGAGTTTGAGTCCATCTTCAACCCAAAAAAGGTCCAACTAGCTAATTTTTAATAATACCAGCCCATACCAGTACCCCACCTCCACCTTGCTGGTGTCTGTGTGAGGTCCACGGTTCGCAATGACTCCATTCACCGCACAGCGTCTCTTCGCACTCAAATTCTCCACCAACCTGATGCACACGAATGCATCCCACCGATGCGCTCTCAATCACCGTGTTAAGTCCCCCAGTCTATATATGATAAAAGAATGTGTACCATGGGTTTTGGTTAGTGTCTGTCTGCTATGCTTTTGCCTTGTTCTCTGTGTGTTTGTTCAGTTTGTGTTTCCACAGGTGGCCCTGGTTCTGCTGATCACATCACTTATCTCTGGCTCCTCCCCTCCGTTATCCCATACACCTGGTTTCAGCAATCACCATTACCCATCATACCTTCCCCTCAGTATAAAACCAGCCATTTTTCATTCATTCCCTCTCTCTTGCTACAGGCTGGTATATATGTTTGTGGTTGAGGCCACTAAATTTCTGGTTCTCTCTCTCTTGCTGCCTGTCCCAGGTTTAGTATAGTGGTGAGTATCCCCGCCTGTCACGCGGGAGACCGGGGTTCAATTCCCAGATGGGGAGCAGTGCGAACGTAACAAAATGGGGGCTCGTCCGGGATGTCACTCTTCGCTGCTCAGGCGCCTCTGTGGTTGGTAATTGAGGTGTGGAGTTAGGGTGTGAGTAGGGACTGGTTTGTTTTGTGTTTCGTGTAGTTAGCCTTAGTAACTTTAGTGTTGTAGTACCTGTTTTGTCTTCGTGTTAGGGCTCCGTGTTTGTAGTGTTCTGTGTTTGTAGTGTCAGGGATGGCGTCGTTAGCGGTGGAGGTCTTTTTGGCAGGCCCCTCTGCAGAAGCATTGGTGGACCTGAAAAAGAAAGATTTAGTGGCGGTGGCTAGGTATTAAAACCTGACAGTAAGACAGAGCGCACTCAAGGCGGAGTATGTTGAGGTCATAAAGGCCCATTTATTGCATATGTCTGAGGCTGGCGCAGAGCATATGCAGGAAGAGGACAAGGGAAGGTTTGAGGGGGTGAGGTCTCCCTCACCTGCACTGTCGGAGGATAGTGTGGGAGATGGCGAGATTCCTGCTCCTCGGCCTCTGCCTAAGCCTGAGGCTTCCTCCCCTATGAGTGAGACCGAGCGTCTCGAGCTTTGTGTGGCCAGTGTAGAAGCAGATCTGCAAGACAGGGCAGAGCAGAGTAAGCATGACTTAGAGATGGAAAGATTGGAGATTGAGCGAGAGACACAGGTCAGACAAATAGATAAAGAGATTAGGCTGAAGGAAATCGAGGCAGATAACGCGGCTCGTATACGTCAAATGGGGTTAGAGGCTGCTGCTCCTAAGTCGCCCTTACCTTCTGTGCAGCCGGCTCAGTTTGAAGCGAGCAAAAATATTGCTTTGGTATCACCTTTTCGGGAGGCGGAAGTAGACCACTACTTCGCTACTTTTGAGCATGTGGCTACTGCGTTGCATTGGCCAAAGGAAGTGTGGTCCCTTCTTCTCCAGTGTAAACTCTCTGGAAAAGCAGCGCTTTCCCTGGAAGACAGTTCAGATTATGAAGTGATAAAGGCAACAGTACTTCGGGCCTACGAGTTGGTTCCTGAAGCCTATAGGCAACGCTTCAGGGGCTATAGAAAACCTGCAAACTGTACGTATGTTGAGTTTGCTAGAGAGAAAGAGTCTCTATTTGACCGGTGGTGTGTAGCCAGCAAAGCTACCACCTTGAAAGATGTAAAGGAGCTTATTTTGTTGGAGGAGTTTAAAAATCACTTACCTGACAGATTAGTTGTTCACTTAAATGAACAGAGGGTGGCGACATTGACCCAGGCTGCTGTTGTGGCAGAGGAGTATTTCTTAACCCACAAAACAATGTTTTCTGTTTCCCGTCCTGTGTGTGTTGTGGCATCATCGCCGCCTCGTAACCATGGCCCTCCGTCTAGTAAAATTGAGAAAAAGAAAAGAGAATGCTTTTATTGTCATAAACGGGGGCATGTGATTGCAAGCTGTGTTAAGTTGAGGAATAAACGGGAGTCACCACCTGTTTCTCCTCCGCCTTCCAAACCAGTAGGGTCGGTTGTGAAAACTCCACCCTCAAAACACTTACAGGAGCAATGCTTTAGAGCGTTTCGTTCCTCGCTTAAAAGTAGTTACGCTCCATTCATTTTCCCTGGGTCCGTAACGCTCAGGGAGGGAGATAAAAGTGCGGTGAAAGCTGTTCCCATTCGTATCTTGAGGGATACGGTAGCTTCGCACTCGGTCATACTGTCCAGTGTGCTGCCATGGTCTGGCAGATCGTATACAGGTTTTCGAGTGGACCTAAAGGGGCTAGACATGGGTGACACTTCAGTATCTGTGCATAGAATTCACATAAGCTCCGATTTGAAGTCTGGTTGGTTTGACGTAGGTGTTGTACCTAACTTACCAGTAAAGGGGGTCACGTTGCTGCTCGGTAACGACATCGACGGTGGTAATGTGTTCCCTGGGTGTGGGGTGTCTAACAAACACTGTTAGATGGCTTCGGTCTTCGGCTGCTCATTTACAGTGGTTGGGGCGTGTGTAATAGACAAAGTTCGCAATGTGACTAGGGAGACTACACTGTCTGTTTCCTGCAGCCCCTCGGCGGAGACATTTTGGGCGAAAGAAAGTAGAGCGCATGGATCAGCTGAAGTGTGGCCAGCAAAAGCCCAGATTATGCGTCTTCCCTCTTTCCCAGAGCCGGTGCTATCGCTAGCGTCTGATCAGACAGGGTCTGGTTACCTAGACATGTTTTAGTGGGTGTTTTTATCCCAGACAGAGACGTTCGTTTAGTTGGTTGCTGTTGGTACAACAAATTCCTATGGGAATTGTTTTCTTTGGTGGGGGCGTGTTATGTCCCCCAGTCTATATATGATAATAGAATGTGTACCATGGGTTTTGGTTAGTGTCTGTCTGCTATGCTTTTGCGTTGTTCTCTGTGTGTTTGTCTCTGTTCAGTTTGTGTGTTTCCACAGGTGGCCCTGGTTCTGCTGATCACATCACTTATCTCTGGCTCCTCCCCTCCGTTATCCCATACACCTGGTTTCAGCAATTACCATTACCCATCATACCTTCCCCTCAGTATAAAACCAGCCATTTTTCATTCATTCCCGCTCTCTTGCTGCAGGCTGGTGTGTTTGTGGTTGAGGCCACTAAATTTCTGGTTCTCTCTCTCTTGCTGCCTGTCCCAGGTTTAGTTTGTGTGAGCTTGCTACTTGGTCTGTATTTAGTAGTGGTTGAGGCCACTTTAGTAAGACTGCTCTTTGAGCTGTGTGGAAAGTGTGTGTGGTTCTGGCCACCCACATTCAGTTACTGGGTACTTAGAGGCTGTTTAGCAGTCTGTGTTTATTGGTGACCATACTTGGTAGTGTTGTATGTGTCTTCGTAATTTTGGTGTGAGTGAGAGCTTTGTTTGTGAGAATGTTAGGCCTATTTGTGCTTGTGTTTAGTGAACAAGTGTTGTCTTCGGTGTGTTATTAGTATTTGTGACCTGTGATTTGTATTAACATTTGTTCTCTTTTGGTTCCCAGAGAGGGAGAGGAAACACTTGGGGCGTGTTAGGCCAGACGGCCTGGCCTTACACCACCCGTAGGGTAACTCCCCTGTTATACACACTGGCAAGACCTGGACAGACCACACCTGTACTTTGGAAAGGGAGCCTCATTCGTGTGCCGGTGTAGGTTCTGCGTGTGTGTTAGGTAAGAGCAGGGTAGAGTTAACCTTTGTATTATTTCTTTCCTTTGGTGCTGTCCAGCCTCTCCTCCCAAACATTATTATTTAATATTTACAATTAACATTTGCGTTGGCAATATACGCCCTTTGTGAAAATGTACTTGGTTTCAGTGTCCTCGCTTGCACCTACGACCCCATACCCCCATACCACGGTGTGGCCTTGGACAGTGGTAGTGACATCCCACTCCCCTCCCCTCCTGGGGAGCAGTACGAACGTAACACACCGGAATATTGAAGACCTGTGTGAAGACCTATATATTCCAGATGGTTTGACTCATCCATTATGAGGTATTGTTTATAAAATAGACGTACTGAGCACTTAAGACATATATTCTCTTTCTGGCCTGAAATTTGCATTGGACTTCTGACTACCCCGTTCTTGGATTACCCTTTTTGTACTTTTGCCTCCTCTGATCTACAGTGTGTACCGACCTCTGCCTTGCCTGAAAACCCTCTGTGTGTGCCGACCTCTGCCTTGCCTGAAAACCCTCTGTGTGTGCCGACCTCTGCCTGTCCCGACAACCCTCTTTGTGTACCGACCGCTGCCTGTGTGATTATCCGCCTGTGTATTACCCCAGCCTGGCCTGAGAACCTTAATCGTGTACCGGACTCATTGCATGGACAATACCTATTCTGAATAAATGCCTGTATTGATCCATTCATTACAGTCTGAGTCAAAGTAGAACACTCTGCCCATTACTGATCAAGCCACGGGCCCATTTATCTGGTCCGTCAACAGTCACTTTCACCTCGTCTATAAATCCTTTGAAAATCTATCTTCAGATATTTTTTGGCTCTTGTTGTTTCAACTTATGTGTCTTGTTCAGTTTTGGTTGGGTTCAGCCTTCCTTATCGTGGCCATGTCTCTAAGCACTGAACACCTTGTACTTCTGGGCACTCCAGGAAGGTTGCAGTTCTGGAATATGACAGCACTAGAGGAGAATGGGTTCCTGGTAGCTTCACTTTTGAGTCTTCTAAAACCTTTGGCAGTTAATTTGGTAGTCTTTTTTTTCTCAACACATTTCTTGCGAACCTGTTAACTATTTGCAACAAAACATTTAATGGTTCTGTGATCACGCCCCAATGTCTTAGCAATTTCAAGAGTGCTGCATCCCACTTAAAGACGTTTTACAATTTATGAGTCAGTTAAATCTCTTTTTTGGCCCATTTTGCCTGAAGAACAGAAGCTTCCTATTAATTATGCACACCTTGGTATAGGGCAGTGGTCTCCAAACCCTTCCATGGAGGGCCTAGTGTATGCTGGTTTTTGGTCTTTCCCCTCAATTAGAGCCAAATTAGTACCTAGACTGCCAGGTGAGGGGAGATCCTAACCAATTAGTGAGTAACTCCATCAGCCTCCTACAAGGTAAAAGCGAAAACCTGCATACACTAGGCCCTCCATGGAAGGAGATATAGGGTGTTGATCTCCTTAGGCCACACCCTCCCTCATTACACAAATACACATCAGCTGATATGCTTAATTCCAATAAGCATTCCAGTTCATACATCTTGGAGTTGGAACATAATAATTCATAATAATGATGATATAGTCAAAATACTGACTAATAACTGTGCACTCAGAGTATGAGGATTGATGCTTCAACACAGTCCCCATTGGAATGGTAGGCAAATGAGCAGCACATGACAGAGGTGATGGGAAGGGTCCTCCATAATGCTGCAGGCATTCATCCAACATTCTTTTGGAAAGATTTTATAGATGGGTGGGATCACGATCCCAGTGACATGGTGAGACGTTTTTCTCCTACCGAGGTTCCTTTGGGTCCTGTACTGATCAGTTTCTATTCCAGGCTGTGTGGTCATTATGCTATTGATGGTGTAATGATATTTGTAGAGTATCCAGGGCGACATGACAAATGTACTTAGTCATGATACAGAGTAAGTTGCTTTTGCTCCCATGTGACTACACTAGTGGCACTGATGGTCCATGATAGGTTGGACAATGGGGTGTGTTCCCTTCTTTACTTCTGAAAATTAACAACCATCTCTGTTATTTTTTACATTCAAGCACCATAATGCCAGTGTGCCCCCTCCTTCTACATTTTATCAGCAAACCTGATGATGACTGAGTCATCATGCAGTCATGAGTGAACTAGGATTAAAACAGAGGACTGAGGACACACCCTTGAGCGACCCCCAGTGTTAAGAGTCAGTGAGGATGAGGTGCCTGAGTTCCTCACAGCCTAAAGGCCACACACCAGAAAGAGGTAGATGTTAGGAACATGTTGATTTTATATAGGAAACATATTTTGTGTATTGTGAAATCCCAATTATCAAATTAACTGCCAGTTTACTCTACAATTTTGTGTCACATCATTCTACAGTATGTACAATTTATACAGTTTTTTGTGTGAAAAGCTGAGGAGTGACATTGTTATCAGCTCTCATGGAAGCTTTTCTGGGGTTACAATCATTTTGCCAATTATAATATTTAGTTGAACAGCAACTGAATGCCCTGATGCCTGATTCCCTGCTTTATATAGCAAGCCACGTTACTCGGTCCTTTCATGAACTCTGTGGTGTACCTAATAAACTGACAAATGTGTATGTGTGTTTGTCCGCCTGTTTGTGAGTATTTGTGGGTGCACTGGGACCTAGGCAGTCCAAACACACCTTTATTAAGACCCTGTTGCCATGAAAAATAATGACCATCATGTCAACAAAGGGCCTAATGCCAGAGGATAGCTCCCTGTATGGGGACGGAGGGAAGGTGGGTCCCTGTTGGACCCTGTTGTTTAGCAAGGCCCATTGTTTCAGAAATGTCAGGTTAGTGATTGTAAAGTGGCCACAGGAGGGTGGTCACCCAGCCTCCAACATTAATAGGCTACTAAGACCCAATTAAAAGCCAGGTGACCCAGAGGGGCCGGTCGTAGCTCTCTCTCCACCCTCAGTCCCCAGTGCCTTGTTGGGGCATCATTAAAAGGAAGATGCTGGAGATTGATCTCCAAGGACGCCTTGGACACTCAGAAGAACAGCCCATATGTCATAAACACACAAACATGCAGACATCAACATGCTCACATGTTCATATGCAAAGAACTGCACACACACACACGCTATAAAAACAAACAACAAAAACACATTCGCGCATGCAGATGAACACACACACATTGAGAGAATGTAATTAACCAGAGGGTTGTGCTTGCATGTGTGCACCTGTCCGTGTTCAGTTCAGCTACGTACTTGCATGTGCGTGCGTACGTGCATTCAGTATAGCCATAATGATTGCATCAGCAGCAACAGCGGTGTTTATTTTTCTCATCTCACCTTCAAGCACAGACATGAATGCACTATCCACACAAACACTACAGAAAATTTAACTAGCTTGCATATAATCAAATATTTAAAGAGAACGTTCTTTGTATAATATCCATCTGTATTCAGGTGACAGGGTTCAGTATAAACTGTCTATTCTTTGGGCTACTATAAAAATGCAACTGTGAACAGAATCGTAAACTATATCCTCTCTTTTTTGAATGCCTTTGATTCACATGTTGGTTGAATAGGGGCTCCCCCGCTTAAGTGGCCAAACAGCCCTTAAAACCTCACAGAATGCTGCTGCTAAACAACTGTGTCATGTCCTGAGCCAAGGTCTTGACTCTGCAATCAAAGATCTGAGTTTACTAGAGGGACCATGCGACTTGACAAGACAGAGAGAGGCACGCAGAAAGAAAGAGGGGTGACTGGCAATTGTGTCCCTGTTTCTTCCTGGCAGGAACTAAACACAGTTTAATGAAGAGGGCCTGAAGTCTTGCCTGGGGTTAGCATAGCTGGCACTAGGCTGGCACTGAAGCATGCAGCTCTTGCTGGCAGTTTATTTCCGTGTCCTGACTGCCATCCTATTTCCTGTAATAGACTCAGTTTGACCAGAGCACCGTATGCTTAACTGTGAATATGCTGCCATTTGGAATGCAGCCTGAATGCTTGACCAAGAGTGAGGGACATTAGTCAGACACTAGCTTCTAGTCTAGCAGTAGCTACACTCTGGTAATGTGTTTATAATTGGTTCCCAGGCTTCAGCAGTGGGCAAAGTTTGCCACCACATGTTCAGGGTTATTTGTGAACCACTCAATGACTACTAAATGGGATTTATGGTCCTGTGCGATGCTGAAATGTGTCCCCCTGATATTTAAAAGGGGATGAGTTAGAGGCCGCTACACAGATGCGGCCACTGTGGTTACTTATTTAGTCTGTGGCTGACAAAGGACCGGTCAGTAATGTATCATTGGAGATGTGAGATCCTCCTGTGTCCCTTAGTGATGGAAGGGAGAGAGATCACAAGAGTTGATCCCATTTCGAACTACAGTCAGTAAACCGTGTGTTGGGATTGGGTTTATGTTCCTTACTGCTTGCTTAAGTGATTGATTGCATTAATGTGTGTGTGTCTGTGCGTGTGAGGGTGGTCAGGGTCTCCATGGGGCCCATGGAGAGTGCTTCCCCAGGGGTGACTGCAGGCGAGCTTCAGGACAACAGCAACAAGCTATCACGTCCCCTCTGAGACACAGGCAGCCACCATACACTAAGAGCACTCATGATGCTAAATTTATAGCCTCCATTAAAAGTTAAACCTTTCTCTGATAAGCGGTTCATAGCCAGACACAATGACAGGAAATTTTTTTCACTATATACAGTACACATTTTTACTGGTATTTCATCTCTTACCATTGTGCTTTTCTTCTACTTGTCTTACTTCAACCAATATGGGATGGAAGTCAGGGAAATAGTAAAAAAGAAGAAACATTAGGTAAGAACATATCAGAAGATATCAAAATCTACCCATTTAATTTTTCTCCTATCTAGTTTAGTAAGCATGTCATACATTCGCCAGTGTGGGATGAATGTAGACAAATCTATGCAGCCAGTGTGGTTTAAAAAGGACTAAACAGCACCGCGAAAAACAGTGTGAACTCAAAGCAGCGACAGAGCTTGAGCTGTCAGGGTTAATGCCTTTTAAAAACACTAACGACAGTAGCTGCATAACAACAAATGCCTGGTGTACACACACTGCCATCAGCCCCAATGTGGCTCCCCATCCTAGAAGATAGTATATGACTGTTAGGGTGGGCTGATTAGACAGCATTTTATTCCGTGTGGCAGCAACATTAAAAAATCAACTTCATTACAAGGCTTGGCGCCTGTTTAACGGCGGTGTCCGTGTCGGGCTGCCGCTAAAACGGAAAGACATGCAAGTCACAAACAATCAGGAGCAAAGCCTTGTGGATGATGTATTTATATGTAAAATACAACACACAAACATGCACGGGCACATTCACGAATGCACACATACACACAAACACAATTTCCTCCAAAGAGACAAACATTTCCATCCGCAGTGGGAAAATGCGACATGCGTTACACCAGAGCATGTACGCCCTCGATGAAACCAAAGTCACAGCATTTAAAATTCATATTGATTCTGTTAATGAATTTAAAAAAGAAAAAAGAAATCGGAGGGGGGGGGGCAGAACTGAGGAAGAGGAAGATGTACACTCTGTGTGTAATTAACTTCTCTCCTGCTTCTCTCCACAGATTTGCTCAGACTGTGCCACTGGGTCAGTTTGTACGTGTGTTTGTCTGCATCCCTTCTTCATCCCCTGGGATGTCCCTTCACCATTGTCTTAATGAAGTCCCAGGGATAGAAGGGGTGGAGGAGGGGTGGAGGGAAGACCTGGTTGTTTTTCTCCTTGTCCTGTTTTATGGCAAGGCCTTAATTGGGGGTGTGAGTATCCTATTAATGCCCGCCCAGAGCTCAGGCTCATGTGGCTAGCATATGGTGGCTGAACTAACTGTCCGCTGTCCAGGGGATTGGATAGTTCGTCTGCAATGGAGGTCTTGGGGTAAATCCCGAGTGGTGCACCATACCTACATAGTTTACTACATTCTACCAAAGCCCCATAAGTTCTGTGCCCTAACGTAGGAGATAGGATGTTTTTTGTTACGCAAAATTAAACCCCCAAGCGAGGCCTAGGGAGGGTCCATCATTTAGCCAGGGTATGCTCATTACCGTGGGACACATAGTTTCACCACTACTCTGCTTGCCGTCTAATACCCCTGCCCCCTGATCAACAGGGTTGTTTATCAAGACAGGGGGAGGGAGGAAACCCACATGCAAACATAGAATCATGTCCTTTTCGTGGACCAGCATGTAGGTCAGACAATATTGTGGTGTGCCTGAATGCAGGTATGTGTGTGTGTATGTGTGTGTGTGTGTGTGTTTTTGTGTGTCTGCGTGTGTGTATGGTAGGATGGTGAAGACACGTGAGGAGGGGCGAGGTGGGCGGGAATCCCAGTCCAATGCCACGGGGACAGAGGAGTCCCTCAATCCCAACTTCATTAAAACCAAATAAAAAAAAGCGAGGTCATTTATCTCTTTCCCTCGGAAGCCACATACACAAATAGGTTGAGCTCCTCCTTATTTATTTATTTATTTATTTAATCTTTGTCTCCCTCCTCTCAGAGCTACAGCGTACATAACAGCAGATATAAGGCCTCTGCTGATGATATGCCGTATTGAAACGGAAGGTAGGGGAAGTTAGATTAGATACAGGTATGACTGAAGGGAATAATATTCAGAATGCAAAGGCTAGTAAATATTGGTATTTCCTTTTCAAAGAGAAATATAGGGAGGTAGAGAGAGAGAGAGAGAGAGAGAGAGAGAGAGAGAGAGAGAGAGAGAGAGAGAGAGAGAGATGTTCCAGCAACACACCTTGTTAGTTATCCCAACACCACACTTTATGGTAACGCCAGCAAGTGGTAGTACTGGTTTTCATGTGAAGTAGCGTGTGATGTTTCTTCCTGTTTTGATGTTAACCATTCACTGAATTGGTTGAACAGTGCAGAGGACAACCTCACCAGTACTATTTTTGTTCTTATCCAGACCGAAGTGTGGGCGTGTAGTGTGTTTAGTTCACCTAGACAGAGACGACATAAAATCAATTGCATCATTCTAATTGGTCCGCCACAGTAAGTGCATTCTATCATCAGATGATTTACTGGTGTAGAAGTTAGGTAGGTGGATGGGGTCAGAGTGGGGTTAGTGATGATCTGTGTTGGGAAGTTATGTGAGTTTGTGGTTAAGGAGGTTAAAGGGAGTGGGTGTTTGGTAGTCAGCAGGGTCATCCCATAACTACTCTCACCTCTCCACCTAATAGCTGATGTGTGGTGAGCGTTCTGGCGCAAAATGGCTGCCATGCATCACCCAGGTGGGTGCTACACATTGGTGTTGGATAAGGTGGGCTTTCCCCCTCACTGTGTAAAGCGCTTTGGGTTCCTTAAAGAAAAGCGCTATATAAGTTGAATTAATTATTATAATTATTATTATAGCTAGTGAGCTAATCAACTGTGCCAGTTGTCAAATGGACTACAATTAGCTAGCTTTAACCAGAGATGCCTCAAGTTAGTGTAATAGATTATTTTACTGGGTTGGGTAAACAAACTTCTGTAATTTTAGAATGTTTCCCATTGTTCTAATTGAAGGTAAAACACTGTAAAAGTTTATAGCGGATTTCCCGTCAAATTACAACCTTTTTTTACAGTGTAGTCATGTTTTAGTTTTTCATTGATCACTGGTAGGTTATGAACTTATTTTACCTGGTCCTGATCTTTTACCCAAAAGTTGTGAACTCAGCCCAACCCAGAAAAGTAATCTACTACACTAAGTTGTGGCATCTCTGGCTTTAACCCTAGCACCGAAGTATGGGTTTAAGATGATTGGTGGAACAATAGGTGGGAACAACCTTTTACACACGCACACACACACACACACACACACACACACACACACACACACACACACACACACACACACACACACACACACA
>JACXGM010023538.1:5544-16253 GCA_016801145.1 Umbra pygmaea
GTGCAAATGTGTATTTAAAACGGCACCGGCGGCATCACATTACATTTTAATCAACAGTTTACAAACTAGTTTGTTGTAGCTATATGGGTGCCTAGTTTTTCCTGTTGTAAAATACATTTGTCCAAAATCGCAATTTACAAAAGATGAAATGTGTATGCACGGGCTATTTAAGTGTAGGCTGTATATTGGCAATAACTAGCTGGCAAATGCTAGACATCCCTCGTCCCACATGTCTCAGTCAGACATCAAATAAGTAAAATATTGCCTTTATAGACATAGTGTTTAGTACTTATTCAAACATCAAGATCTTTGTTTACCTTTGCAAAACTTCGATCAGCTGCCTGCTGATGTGCGGTTGCTGCGGAACCGTAGTGCATTCAGTCAAGATAGAGGGGGCGGAGTTATCAGGTTTACTGACAGTTTTCAGAGCGAACAAGATTTACACAAGCTCTTTTTAAGAAATTAAATTGGCTAAATATTTGTAAAACAGACAGAAAGACGTAAATGGTGACCAATAGCATTGATTTATTGAAGACGAAAACACCACCACCCAAAAAAAGGGCACTTTGGATAAAAAGGGCATGTGCTCTGCACAGGTTGAGCCCTACCTGTGCACGTGCCTGCTGGTAATATTAGGGCATCCACCAGCCACAGTGGCTAAGTTAATTTCCCAGCCTGGTTACGATTTGAACTGCAACTGCTTGAGATGGCAACCTTAAAGTGGTAGCTAAAACTTTTATTTCACATCTTATCTCTCGGTCACAGAAGTAAAAACAGATGTAGCAGTAAACCATGATATTTCTAACTGGGAAAACATCAATTATACGAGAGAATGTTGTCAAACATGTTGCCTAAAAAATTTGAGTGACTGTAGTAGTACTTGTTGCCAGTGACCAAAATTTTTGTTTGAGGCCCTGTTGTGATGGCACTTCATGTTGAATTGAATTGCTGCTTTTAAGAGCAAATGAGTTTGGTATTTTTCTAGATGGCACTTAATGCCCTGGCCAATGACCTTGGTGCCATTGCAAAAATCCCTCCCTGAAAGGAAAAAGTTAAAATATACTTTTTTTGCTTACATTCCCTGCTTTCAAAATGACACTGGGAAAAAAATGTATAGGCCTTTTGCTTGTTTCCCAGAAATACAGACATTCATGTTAAAAAAAAATATGTCTGCTTCGGACAAGTAGTTTTTGCTATTGAACAAGTAAAAAATTGATAATAAAGTTAATGTCAAGCCCTGCCTAGTCACTGTTAGCCTACACGAAACAAAGACCTTATTTGAAGTGAATATAGAAATCCTCCAAGACAGAAATGAAAGGGGAAATAGAGCAAACGACCAATAAATCGTGTTGCTCTAGGGTTTTATGGGGATTATGACTCAGTGTTTCTCCCCATTATTGTTAAAATAACTTCGGATTTTGTAATTGTAACATCACCCAAAATCTCTTTATTACTATTATAGGATGTAGCTGGTTTCCTACAAGAGTTCAAAGCTGCAGATATTGTTCTGGAAGTGATCGCTAAATCTCAGTGCCCTCGTCTCACAGTAAGTAAACAGCTCAGTGTTCTAGTTTTATTAACACAGGCGTTTTATATCAATCGGTCAATTGTATTGGACTTCATTTTCCCCTATACTGAAACGTCAATATGCCAGCTGTACTGACCCTTTTAGGCTACTCCAAGAAAGATTTTAAACTGGCACAATGTTATGTTTGATGTCTAGGGTCTACATTTAAAGATTATTTAGTTGATTTGTCAGGTCCCTGACCAAGCTGACCAATAAGGAAGCTGACCAATAAGGAAGCTGACCAATAAGGAAGCTGACCAATTAGGAAGCTGACCAATGTTTTCAGATATCCATACTGTGTATCTGGTCCTCTGTCCACAGGAGATCAGTGTTGGCATCCTGGGGAACATAGCCTGCTTCCCTGACACCTGTGTGACATTGAGCAAGAACAATGATTTAGGGTGTGATTACCGCGCACACACACACACACACACACACACACACACAAACATTTAATCTCGTGGGGACATGAAAACACAAGAAATCTTTAAAAATCCACTAACCCTAAATTTAACCTCAATCTAACCCTAACCTCCCCCTAACCTTAACCACAATAACCTACCATTTATGCCTAAACTTAATGTAGTCCTAATGCCTAACATTAACCCTAAACCTAACCCGTAATGCCTGAACATTAAAGTCACCTGAATACTAACCCTAAACCTAATTGTAAATTTGACTCTAAACCTAACCTGTAAGCCAGAAATAGACAAAATTGAAAAATGTCCCCATAAAGACATTTTGGTCATGTTTTACTTACCTTGTGAGGACTTCAGGTCCTCAGATGGTGACTTAAACCAGACTCACACACACTCAGAACAACAATCTATTATGTGATTACCACAAACACTTATTTTATTATCTCATATAACAATGGGCCAAAGCATTTCAGTATGTGTGGTGCGTCTCCTAATGCACCATTTCGTCTCTCCACAGGGTGGTGCTGTTGCTGCTTCTTGGAGACAGAGATCCTCCTACTCTGCTGGAGACGTGCAGGTGAGGAGATCTCTGAATGTTTAACACAGCAACAGGAAGCAGCAGCACAAGGCAGTTTACATTTTTACAGAGATTTATCACTACCAAATACATTTTTACAGAGATTTATCACTACCAAATACATTTTTACAGAGATTTATCACTACCAAATGCAAATCCCTCAGACATTCAGAAGGCTTATTTTAAATCGGACGTGTGTCTTTCATTATTTGTAGACTTAGGATATCAATTTAAAGCATGACATTTAATTCTGAATATAAGTAACACAGCCCCATCTCTAGGGCTATTTCGTATTTGTTTCACAGTTTCATCACTAGTGCTCTTTCCAATTAGTACCCTTACAACATTGAGCTGCTCTTTTTCCGTGGGACGGCCTCTCTACTCCTGGACACGTCCATCAGATTGTGGCCTGCCCCTGGACAAGACCCTCCAGAGCTATACACTAACCTTTTCATTTTTAGTTACTGGTGCAAAATCATGATCAGATGTTTTGCAGATTTCGAAGTACCATAGTTGCTAAATCCTCTAGAAAGCACAAATGGCTGACATGACTCATCTCCTTCTTACTCGTTGTGAAATTTGGTCTAGCCGCCCTAGTGAGGCCATCAGCCCAAATGCCCCTTCCCCGGCAAGCCCGGGCAACACAATTGAATTCCCCCTTCCTCTGCTGTGCACATTAATCTCATCACTCCTCATTACCAAACCTACAGAAGCCCTCAGCCCTTAGAAAATGTTCATATTGAAATGTGTCATGTTATGATGTTTATTTCATATGAGATGCACTGCAAAAATGTATTGCAAACACCTTTATTTATCTACTTCAATGGCTTAGACATCAATATGCAAGCATTCTTTATCAAAAAAATATATTATTTGCATTACCGAAGCACTAACCTGTTTTCTATGTCTCCTTCGTGTCTCTTCTTTGTGTCATTCCATGTAAAGCAAAGTTTGAAATTATACTTCTATGGGCATGTCTTTCACTTCAATTCGCTCATTGGCTAATTAAATAGATACAATACATTATCTACTAGTTATAGTATCTACACTTTGCTAGTTATATATTTTAGCTACATTATGCAAGTTATAAAGTACATTTTTCATTACAGTAGGTAACCAGAGCTCCTGCACTGATTAAGCTATGCTGGCTGACTAACTACTGACTGACTGTGGAGCTAACTAGCTAGCTAGACACCTGACTCAAATATCAACAACTACCATTTACCATTTTCACCACTCATTATCCAATAGTCAGGTCTGGATGAGTCTTTCTTTTCTAGAAGAGATGCAGGAGTTAGCTGATAGTAGCTAATATAGATGTTTAAATAAGTTATTTATGTCTGGCACATTGTCTGCTATGTCTTTGCCAGCACCGGTGATGTGCTGGATGTAATGACAGTTTGGAGCGTGTGCTCCAGAGAATGCTGTTTGAGAGGCAAACTCGGCACCATCTTTAGGTCTATTTCATATTATTTCCACAGTCCCATCATTAGTGCTTTTTTATATTAGTCCTACATTTCTGTCAATGGTGCTATGTCATATTAGTTCCACAGTCTCATAATTGGTGCTATTTGTTTGTCTTTTTGTCTCCATTTTTTTCCCCCTTCCAATTCCCACTAACCCTGCCTTGTCGGCAACTCCTTGGACAGATGCGGGATGGTAAAGGGCGATCGTGGTTCATCCAACCACGTCACTGAGCTGGCTGATTCTTTTTGCACTGCTCATCCAACGTGGAAGCCTTTAGCTTACTGGTGCTATTTCATGAAGGATGTGTTTTCTGTGTGCAGGCTGCTGTTGACCTGCGTGTCCCATCGTGAGGTGTCTTCTCTCTGGCTGGAGAGAGTACGCCAGCAGGCCTGTGTACGCTCCAGCCTCTGTTTCATCATGTCTAGCTCCACTAACAGTACGAATGTTTTTTCTATATTTTACATATGCTTCTGTTTTTCAAGTGTTTTCAGCAGCTGTTTTAATAAAAAATGCAAGTGTTTTCAAAGCTGTTTTTCTTTAAGCCAATTGGGTCGTACTTGGGAAGAACTGTCATTTAGTGTGGCACTGTATCTTCTCTGTTGAACGTTCCAGAATTGAAAGTCAAACTGACTGCAAGTCTAATTAGTTGATTTACACAAGTCAACCCTATGCTACAATTACCAGATTAGATAAGCAAAGATGATTTAGGGCTGGTTGTATTGACCAGGATTAAGCCTAGTCTTGGACTAAAAAAGCAAGATCAATGGAGATTTACATTGAACTTGATTATTTAGTCCAGGACTAGGCTTAGTCTGTGACTGAGAAACCAGCTCTTAGTGTAATAACTTCAACATCAGCCTGTCAAAGTTATAAAACATTTTCTCCACAATGGCATTTCGTGAACTTGGTCATCTTGTTCAGAAAAGCAGCACACAATTCTATGAATTCAAGCTTAATTGTATCCATCTGCTGGCCAAGTAAACCTGTAAAAACTACAGTGGTTTGCAGAAATTAAGTTGTAAGAAGTGCTTTCTTGGCTGAAAAACAGCACTGTACATTACCTGCTGCTCAAACGTAAACTTTTCCTAATATATTTGACAATGCAGTAACGGAAGGAAAGGGGACATGGTAAAAGTGTTCTGAGCAAATTTTTGTTAAATTTTTTTTAGAGAGATTAGGAAATTAAACAGGAAGGGTAGATACAGGGATTACACCTCTGTAGGGATGTGAACTGGCTCAGGCCACCAGAACACAGTGCAGAGCTGTGTTAAAATGTTTTATACAGTGGCCAGCATTTATGTCTTGTGTGTCATCTCTACAATGTTAAATCCTGTCTCACTACAGCACACTTTCTGGTGAAGGAACCTGGTTGACGTCGACAAATGTTTTACGTTGGCTCCTCCGTTGTGTATGTTTGTGTAGCGGAGCTGTTGGTGAAAGTTGGGGAGTTGGTTGACAAGCTGTTTGACCTGGATGAGGATCTGATGAAGGCCTGGGTCACAGCTGGAAGTCAGGCGGCTGAAGCTGAGGAAGATGATGGAGAGGCGCATGTAGACGTGGCCTCATCACTTCTTGAGGCTGCCAAGCAGCTCCGGTTAATACAAGTTCCTGAGAAAAGCTCATTAATAAGTGCAGTAATCCAAAATATGTTCATGCAAACAGTTCAAGAATAACTAAATATGTACTGATAAGAACAGTTCAGTAATAACTGTGTATTGTTAAGAACCGTTCACTAATAACTAAATATGTATTGATAATAACAGTTCATGAATAACTAAATGTGTTGTTTAGAAGAGCTCAGGACAAACTGTATTAGTGAGAACAGCATGGTATGAAAGATTCATAACAATATCTCCATAATAATTCAATATTTGATGAGAACAGCTCAGTAATAACTGTGTATTAGTGAGAACAGTTGAGAAATAACCATGTTGATGCAGTGTTAGTATGAAAGCATTAGTGTGATGCATTGTCAGTTTGGAGACAATGTCAGCTGGTGCTATTCCAACATGACATAATGTTTACTGGTCTGCAGACATGACAGCCCCGAGGGTTTAGAGGTGTACCTACATGCCCTGCAGCTGCTCACCACCATCGATGAGGGGATTCAGACGCTGGGTAAGAGTACAGGGCCTAGATCGTTGTTCTTGCTTAGTGTCACGTAGGTGTCTGCGATGCAGTACTTTAAATGACAAGGTAGAACCGAACCAGCAGGGCTCTGGGAATTGTAGGGTAAGAGATGAATAACCCTCAATTACATCGTCCTCTGTTTGGGTTGTTGACCAACTTAATTATTTTTATAATTTGGTGGCATTATAGCAACACCACAGTTTATATAGGCCATATGGTTCTGTTCCCATGACAACTGCTACCTGCAGTCTTAATCAGTGGACAGCCTCTAAATGTGACTGGTTCTATAAGTGACTCCTTGTTTGCAGTTGTCCCAGGGGGGGCCGGTGAAGCTGTATGGACGTTCCTGTGCCAGGTGCTAAGCGAGGACCTGTGTCAGCCTGGTGACCCTCCTGTGATTCTGGGGGAACAGAAGACTCTACTGGTCCATGCCCTGTCTGTTCTGTCAGCCCTGTACGCAAGTCAACACCAGGACCAGAACAAACACAACACCTGTAAGAACACTGGTTTAACATGACTGTGCTGAAAGTGGACTACCATGTATAACAATTGAATAAGAGCCCTTAATGTGTATGTAATAGGTCTTTGTATCAATGTCAGCATTTTAGCGTAACTATAACATTTTAATAGTCTCTGTTCCGCTTAACTGTAACAGTCTAATAGTCTCTGTTCAGCATAATTGTAACAGTTTAATAGTCTCGGTTTAGCATAACTGTAACAGTCTAATAGTCTCTGTTTAGCGTAACTATAACAGTCTAATAGTCTCTGTTTAGCGTAACTGTAACAGTCTAATAGTCTCTGTTTAGCGTAACTGTAACAGTCTATTAGTCTCTGTTCAGCGTAACTTTAACAGTCTAATAGTCTCTGTTCAGCGTAATTTTAACAGTCTAATAGTCTCTGTTTAGCGTAACTGTAACAGTCTAATAGTTTCTGTTTAGCGTAACTACAACAGTCTAATAGTCTCTGTTTAGTGTAACTGTAACAGTCTAATAGTCTCTGTTTAGTGTAACTGTAACAGTCTAATAGTCTCTCTTATAGTTACATTAAACAGTCTTAACACAGCATTGATCATCTCTGTTTCGACGCCAAACAATGCGAAACTGTATCTGACCAAAACGTTCATTTTTGGTCTTGTCTGACCTGAGTACCTTGGTCCAGTCATAATTTAAATTACTTTTGGCACACTGGAAGCACTTGCGTTTGTGTCTTGGGGTCAGAAGGGGCTTTCTTACAAAGAGGCCGTAGTTGTGGAGGTGATATTTGATGGTGCTTTTTGAAACCTTGTAACCCCAAGATGCCACCAAGGTCTGCAATTCTTTCAAAGTGATTCTTGGGGATTGTGTTGCTTCTTTCACCATCCTCCTCCCTATCCTGTGGGGCAAAATGCATATGCGACCTCTAACTGTACGTACACACCGCCACAGACTTGAGCTTCCGAAGATACCAGAACTGATTCATTTTCAATGGAAGCCAGCTTCTCTCAGCTGCAAGGACCGGCAAAATCAGTCGGCGTAGCGTTTTGGGCGTGTTGAGCGACCAGAGCGTCAAGCAGAAAAGTTGAAGTTTGTTCAACTTTATGGTAATGAGCTATGACGCGGTTCAGCGGCTAACGACCAGCAACCAATCGAAATATAGACATCCTTTGATGACGGTCCTGGAGTGTGTCATGAACCCAACTCTCCGAGTCCAACATCGACGTCTTCTGCGCAAATACAATAAAGCAGCACCAAACACAACAACTTCCCGATGAACCATAATGATCCAGTGATACACATATGAGGATGAGTTCAACCCTTATTGGAAATATGTTCCCTCGATTTAAGCGGGAATGCAATTCATTTGCTCACGATATATTTAAGGCTACGTATGCTAGTCCTGCCCTATTTTTTACAGTCTAATCATACCACGTCAGAGCGGCCAAAGCGCCCAAAGCGTCTAAAGCTTTCCTAGACTTTTTTGACAAGCGTCCTTGACAGGGCGTCCAGAGCTTCTTTGGAAGCTCAAGTCTGTGGCGGTGTGTACGTACAGTAACCGTGAGGTTTTCAACTGTTCTATATCTTCTGAATTTCTTTAATAATTGCCCTGACACTGGTATATTTAATCGTTTGTGGATCTTCTTGTAGCCATTACCAGATTTATGAAGGTCTATGACCATCTGTTTCGTTTGAACTGCTTGTTCTTTTGTTTTCTTCATAGTGTTGGATGACAAATAGATACTGCATGTCTGTTACCTCACTTTTATACCCTAGTGGAACAGGAAGTGATGTAATGGCTCAATATGGTCCGAGAATGGGGCACCAATGACGGACCTGCCAATTAATGTTTCTCCGGTGAATGCCAATCGAGCTGCACAGTGCTGAGCTGTGAGCACAGGTCCCGCTAGAGGACGTCGGGCCCTCTTGCCACCCTCATGGAGTCTTTTTCTGACAGCTTGGTCAGAAACATGCACACCAGTAGCCTGCTGGAGGTCATTTTGTAGGGTTCTGGGAGTGCTCCTCCTGTTCCTCCTCACACAAAGGATTTATGCCCTTCTACAGCCCTGTCAGGTCTCCTCGTGTAACAGCCCATCTCCTGGTATCTGCTCCATGCTCTTGAGATTGTACTGGGAGACACAGCAAAACGTCTTGCGATGGCACATGGATGTGCCATCCTGGAGGAGCTGGACTACTTGTGCACCCTGAATGGGCTGCAGGTAATGCCTCATGCTACCAGTAGAGACAAGGACACTAGCAAAATGCAAAACTGAAGAAGAATCAGTCAGAATGGATAAGGAGAGAACAATTGTCTGTCACAATCACTTACGCTTCCTAAATTGACAGATTGATGTCTTTGAAGTTTCATTGACTTGGTCTTATTTTTTTAGCAGTATATTACAGTCTAATAGTAATCAGTGTCACTAATACAATCTAATAGTCTCTGTTTTCCAGTGTTTTCTTTAGTTGGGAGCATGTTGCGAGTGCTGCAGTACCACACAGAGAATCAACAGAGTAAGAAGGAAAACCAGGAAACACACGGATCAGCAGGAGAAACCCAGGAGGGGGCTGAGCAAGAGGCGGAGCTCCAGGAGGAGGAGCCTGGGCAGGAGGAGGAGCTCCGGGCCCTGATCCAGACGACAGCTGAGTTTCTCTCTGATGTCATCACTGACCTCACTGTGGTAATGCTGGTCCCTGGACCTGTCAATCACAATATACCACAGAATAGATTAGTTGTTTGTCAGCTGTCATATTGTCTGTTGTATGGTAATGGAGTTGGCATGGCCCACATCTGCTTATAACAGGTTAAATAGGTGTGAAGTAACAACCCTGGTGTGTCTGTGGTCGCTTAGGAGGCCGTGTCAGACTTGGTGAGAAGAGGCTACCTGACTGAGAAGACGTGTCTGCCAGCAATGCGTTCAATGGTTCCCCAGTACAGCCCTGCCGTAAGCCTACCAAGCCCTACATCTCAACAACACAAAATGTTTTTACGTGTGATACTACGACTGTTTTAACCACAGTCTGTCATTTGTCTGGGATACAAAAATAGTATTTATTAACACTACTTCTCCACCGACAGGCCGGATGTTTGTAAAAGCACTTTGTGACAAAAGTGGATGTAAAAGAGGATTTATTAAATAAATGGGATTGATTGATTGACAGTAGCTACATTGGCAGGAGAAAGTGTGTAAACCCCTTTGGAATTAGCTGGAGTTTTGCATAAAATGGTCATTAAATATAATCTAAATCACAACAATAGACAAACACAGTCTACTTGATCTAAAAAACAAACCATTTTAATGTCTTGATTGAACACATCATGTTACTATTTACAGTGAAGGGTGGAAAAGTATGTGAAACCTTGGATTTAATAACTAGTTGACCATCCTTCAATAACATCAACCAGATGTTTCCTGTAGTTGCGGATCAGATCTACACAAAATTCATGATGAATTTTCACCATTCCTCTTTACAGTTCTGGTAGCAATCGCTCTCAAGGTCATGCCACAGCATCTCAATCGGTTTGTGGTCGGGATCCTGGCTGGGCCACTCCAGAAGGCGTATTTTCTCAGGTCGAAGACATTCTATTGTTGATTTACTTCTGTGCTTTGGGTTATTGTCCTATTGCATAAATCAACTTCTGTTAAGCTTCAATTGGTACACAGATGGCTTTACATTCTCCTACAAAAATACTTGATAAACTTAAGAATAATTTTCCCATTGGTGATAGCAAGCTGTCCAGGCTCAGACAACAAAGCAGCCCCAAACCACGATGCCCCCTCCACCATACGTTACATGAGTTGGCATGAGTTTTCTATGTTATGCTGTGCCTATTTCTCTCCAAACACAGTGTTGTGTGTTACTTCCAAACAAATTAACTTTGTATTCATATGTCCACAGAATATTTTGCGAGTAGCGATGTGAGACATCCAGGTGTTCTTTTGCAAACACGCATACATTTTTATTTAAACACAATTTCCTTGTTTGACTTCTCAGAATATAGTCACTACTGTTAGTTTCAAGATCACTTAGCCTACTCGCCAAAACCTGCGAGTCAAGACAACCGCGCATTGGAA
>JACXGM010023539.1:0-16153 GCA_016801145.1 Umbra pygmaea
ATTTTCAGAGTTGAGCTTCAGAAATACTCGTGAAAATGTAGCTTGCGTGGACGCTACCGCACTACTTGATCAATAAATTAGCTTCACTACTGTAAAGCTATTTGATTCATAAAACAGTGACGCTACGATCACGCTACTGAAAAATGTAATTAAACTAGTAACGGCGCTACTTGTAGCGACGCTACTGCCCATCACTGCTCATCCATGCATTCATCTCTTCCCGCCTTGACTATTGCAATTCTCTCTTGCCTGGCATCAACTCCTCATACCTCCATAAGCTCCAAATGGTTCAAAACTCTGCAGCCAGGCTTCTCACTCACTCAAAGTCCTGGCAGCACATCTCCCCCATCCTCTGTGAGCTTCATTGGCTCCCTGTCAAGCGCATACAATACAAATACTCCTCCTGGCATACAAAGCCCTCCACCAACTTGCTCCCCCTTACCTTTCAGAACTTCATCATTATCAACCTATTTGTGAAATACTTCACTATTATATTGTGGCACCTTTCTCTCCTTTCATTCACACACAAATAATGTTATTAAATCAAAAGCATATGAAACATAATAATTTACTTGTAGACATTGTTTAACTAACTTAAATTATTTTATATAGGCTATCATAATATAATGATGTTGTAGGTCAACTAAATAATCAAAATAATAACAATTCTCAAATAGTCTGTGTCACGGTTGCAATATGTTTTGTTTGTGTTTGGGTGCCTTTGTTTTTCTAATTTCAGCATATGCAAATTAAAAGTTCTGTGAATGGCCATGCCCTCCCAGATGTGTTTACAAAGTTTAGCTGTAGCCCTGAACTATCAGATCAGATTCACTAATGACTGACGTGTTGATTAGTAGCTGAATCCGATGTGCTGTCTCAGTTATAGTTTAAGTACATGGATTGGCTGGTGGCACCTAAGGAGATGTTTGAGAACCACTGTCCTACAAACGTTTATGAAATATTTCCCCAAACATTTGGGTTCAGATTATGGCTTGACTACTTTCAAACTAAAACATATAGTATATAGGTACTGTATCACACCTTTCAGATATCGTTATCATACAATCCAGTCAAAATTTGTTTTAAAAACACCATATAATTTAAAATAAATAATGTCTGGATTGCTGAATTATTTACACTAACTAGAGCACCTCAACAAGTGTTTTGAATTCAGATATGAGTGCTATGGCTTTTGCCATTTATATTATGCATTGACAGATGTAACACCATTTTTACTTTTACTTTATGTACTTAAGTGCATTTTGGATCACATATTTACTTTTGGTACTTAAGTATATTTATATTCAGATACTTTAAGAGTTTTACTCTTCACTCTTACTGGAGTAACTTTTTAGCACAGTAGGTGAACTTGTACTCAAGTGTCATTCTCCAATACTTTTTACACGTCTGCTGAAGTCCTTTCCTGCAGTCTCCAAGTTGTCACGCCTGCATTCTCGCAATTTTGAAAAACATCTTCTGAGATTAACTGGAAGTTATTCAGTTGTAATTAAAGGAAGGAAGAGAAGAAAGCAGAGGGAAAGATGAAGGAAGCAAGAGGAAGGAGAGTGAGCAAAAGGACATGGAGAGGAAGAGAGACAAGAGGAGACAGTTAGGAGGGAAGCAATAGGAGAAAGGAGTTGAGGGAAGAAGTGGGCAATATGGTAAAGGGAGCGAGCAAGACGAGAGGATTTTAGTGACGATTTAAGTTAAAGTTCAAAGTGATGGTTCATGTTCAATGTGATAGAGGGAGACAATAAATAAAGCTTGGAGAGAGAAAGAAAACAATTTCTGTCTTTTTTCCTCTCTTTGTACTTTTGTACTTTTACTTTTGATACTTTTGAGTACATTTTAACACCAGATAAATACTTTTGATACTTAAGTACATTTAAGATGAGCTACTTGAAAGGTACATTATGTAGTTTTCCAAAACAATAACAAAAGACGTACTTTGCATTAAAAAATCAAACATCACTATACTTATATATATTTGAAAGTTGTGTACTTACATTATCCCAAATGTTTCCACCAACTTTCAAACACAGAGAAATTTGTAATTTAATTCGAAGACACGGGACGTTTCATATTGTCTTCCGTCAATGGCGTCATATAACCTTTGACTCCTCTAGTTGGTCTAAGTTCCAGGGAACCGCCAAACATAACGTGAGTAAAGTTATAATATTTTTAACAATACATTACTTTGTCAGTTAACCAATTTTTTTCTGCCAGAGACGCTAGATTGGCAGGTGTTTATTGACGACGACAACAAAACCCATGATCCCACGCTACTTTCCGACGTCATCAAAGTAGAGCTTGATATTTCTGCCCGAACCCGACCGGACCGACCCTAACCCGTCGGGATCTGGTTGATTCGGTCTTAATTTCTCACATATTTCACCAGGCACGTCGGGTTAGGGCCAGGTTCGGTCTGTAAATGTAGCCTATTGCGGTAATAAAAAATATATAAAAACATACTTTTATTTTGCAACATTTTTAAGAGCTAACTTGGTTAATTTAAGAAACTCCTATCTCAGTCAAATCGTTTCCCCGACCTTTTCCCCTCTCCCTGTGACTGATTTGTTGATGGTATATAGAGAGAAATATGAAATCGCTTCTGGCGATTACAGTTTGTCAGCCAAGGAAAGGAAACGTAAGTCGGAGGTGTGGAAACACTTTGACAATGTGTATGATCAAACTAATACACTGGTGGGTTATCTACAATGTGAAAGTTGCCACAGTGTTTTTAAGTATGAGTGCATTCCAAACTGAACTTGACCTGTCTCAAAATGAAAGTGGAGACTGCTTATCGCAAATCATTCCTATATAGTACAAATGCTGTTTTAAGAATCTGCTTATACAGTGATCAATTAGTCAGCATATAATGTTAATATTGGGTCTTGTCATCCATATCAACATTTGAAGAAAAATAAAATAAAGTTGTAGCCTAACGGTCTCCCCTAGAGAGAGAGAGGCTATAGAGATACAGTAAGTGGTTTCTCTCCTGTGTGTACCGTTTCATATTTGTTCACTGCTATTCTGGCCTTTCATACGACCACATGTTTAGTCTAGTTTAGCGTCTGTGTCACATCATAGGCTAGTATCATTCTCCAATAGATCGTTTCTAATCCAATCTAATCTATCCAAGCATTCATTCATTCACAATTTTTTTGTATTTAAGTCCGTCATTGTTTCATTTTGTAGTCTGTGAAGTTGTCTTTGTTAAATAATATAGCCTCTTTTTTTTACCAAACATTGCTTTTTCATTTTGTAAATGTTCATCTTCAATAAAACAACGGTTATTTTCGCCATTCCTTGCACATTTTCAGGTACGTTCAGGCTTCAAATAGCTATTAAGGTGCCGGTTCGGTCTCGGGTTCGGTCAGTGTCGGGTTAACATTTTCAGAACTGATTAAAGCTCTACATCAAAGTACATGTTTTGCTATTGTTTTGACTGAGAGAACCCTAGCGGCCAAAAACGACATATTGTACGTTTAACAATACATTTTTCAATACCATATGTTTTAAAATCCATTTCAACATCAACAAATTACAGTAAACCCAAAATGTTTATTTTCCACCTTAATTGTTAATCAGTAAAGCACAAAACATAACATTATAATGGGTTCATTACTTTTAATGACAATAACAGTAAAAAAGATTATCCAGGCTAAAAGATGCTATATTGGCAAAATACCTTTAAAAAATAACGGAGTACCACTAATAATACTAACGATTACAATAGTGTTACTCCTGACAGAGTACCCCTAATACCGTATATACCCGAATATAAGACAACCCTGAATATAAGATGACCCCCCCATTTTCCAGATTTATTTTTGGGGACAAAAGATTTTTGGGGAAAAAATCTGGTTTTCAACAGAAAATAATTTTCTTTGAAAATTCTAGTGATAATTAATTGAAAAAAACAACAACATTTTAACACCATTCATTAAATGGGCTATAATGTAATATATGTACTGTAATAAATCCAAAAATGACGCCAAAGCCTCATCAGATATTAAGGAAACATGTTAAGCTGAAATACTATATTTTCTGAAAACAATGCTAATGTCAGTATTTTTTCTTTTGGAAAAGTACGTTCCGACACGGAATTTATGTTTTGGCCTGTTGGTTGTTATTAACTGCCCATTTTGACAGCATGAACGGATTGCCAGGCATACCTGTAAAAACGCAAACCCAGCGCGCTACAGCCATGGAAGCAGCAAACAAACGAACGAGATCATAGAGATTCTAGACAACCTAAAAAACTATGCATGTTTCTAAACGGTTCCATGACCATAGACGTAGTAAAACACCGTTCGCTTGTCATGATTGCGCTGATCTTGTTCGTCACATTAGTTTCGATTCTGGGAGTACCCATTTTTTAACGCTGGCTGTCCGTTTTACATATAGCACATTTAAATATTTGGATTAATGTCACAAAATAAAGTGCACTCTGTCAATGAGTTCAGAAATGAATGATATAACTGTTTCGAACGTGTTGGTTTATTTGACCAACTTTTGAAGCGCTTTTCTCAAGATGATCTCTTGATCTCTCCATGGCGGCAATTTATTGTTTATTTAATTTATAACACTGTCATTATTTAGCCTATTGTGTTGGCGCCCTCTGCTGTTTCCCCCTGCTTTCTCTGTTTTCCCCGTGATTTTGTCTATTACGCGAATATAAGACGACCCCCAATTTTTCAGCCTATTTTTAGGACAAAATCCTTGTCTTATATTCGGGTATATACGGTAATAATAATAATAATAATACCAACAATTAAAATACAGTGCAAATCCACCGTCATAATAGCAATGCGCGAAAGGTACAAATGCGCCTGGCTCCTAAAGGGAATGGGAGATGAATCTCTGATTGGTTTATTGCATGTTTTGCCCAAAACACACCCATGAATTAATGAAGACACTTAGTGCAACCCTTTTTGACCATGCGCCCGCCGCATGGACCCTTTTATCTCCTGTCAAACTAGCAAAAGTGGATTTGGACATGCCCAAAGCGCACTTGCACCATGCGCTTCACGCCATGGGCTTAGATCGTTAAAATAGGGCCCCAAATGTCATATTATGTACAGTATAATGTTGAGTTTTATCAGCTTCATCAGTTGAATCTGTTGTCTTCAACCATCGGGCAAGGACTGTGTGTTTCAGTGGGGGGGTTTGACCCCCCTTCCATCCAGGACCATCAGTTCCCACTCAGGAAGTCCTCAATTGGGTGTGAGAGAATGTGAGTCCTTAGACCAGCTCTGGAATCTGCTATAATCGGTCCTGTAAACATTTTAAATCCACAACACACACATGCACTGCTTGTTTTCATCAGCTGATCATCACACTGACAGCGGCAACATGTTGCAAGTGATCTGTCCGATATTTAGGTTGAACATGTGAAAATGGTCTTTCGCAAGCAACTCATTAATGCTCTGCAACATAGTAGGGTAAAGGTACAGATTAATCCCACCAAAAAACTGAGTTCAGTAATTTTTCATACATACTGACATAGTTTATTAATATATTAATAAACTAAGATTAATCTCTCATTTGAAAATACATTAATTTACTTGTGCGTATTTTATCATACAAAATTAAGAAATTTTATGAAAAAGTCAAAAGTCTGGCATGGACTTAATTGGTACTGTGGCACCATTTAAGCCCACATGTGTTCCAAATAAGCCCACAACAAAAGTTATTAAGAAAATATGGATCTTTATTTTTTTTTACTGTAGTAAAAATACAAATATTTATTCAATAAGATGTCTTACATTAACAAGTATATAAAATTTCATTTTGTTTGGCTTGCTTTAGCCAATGTGTCATTTGAACCAATAATGACCATCATAAAACCACAAACATGACTTTGAGGAGCAGGTAATGAACAAGAGATAAGAGTACAGTTATTATTCTCATAAGCTACATTCATAGGTTTTAGTTTTTTTATATTGATACTATAACAATTTTTAAGGAAGTAAAAACACTGACACTGAAACAGTCATTAGCCTGTCTTACATTAACATTTACATTACATTAAGTATTTTTAAAAACCTTTGTCGGCATGCTTTTGCCAACCAATCACCTGCACTAATAACGTTTTAATGTCAGATATCAAACACATGACTTGCAAAACAGCTCATAAAGAGGCATTTTGATTTGTTCGTGGTTTGCCTGGTGAAAAGGGCACCCTGCAGGTTAGCCCAGCTAAGGATGAACCTTTGTTCAATATCCTTAACCTTCTCCTGTATAGACACTAGGGATGGGACGATTACCGGTTTCACGGTAAACCACAATGAAATGTCCGTACGGTTAGTATTACCGTTTAAAATTAAATTTTCCTTAAAACCGTCTTTGATTAACGTGATTTTTACCGTGACTCACGGTAAATCCTGTCCAGCCAGAATCAGTCTGACGCAGGTGCGCGCATGCAACGTTGTTTTTTGCACGAGAAGTCAAGGCAGAAGACAGTGACAGCGCTCGGGAGATTTTTCAGCCATCCAAGAGGACAAAATCTGAGATGTGGTCATATTTTGGCTATTACAAGAGTCCTGAGGGCAATTTAATCGAGGATGGGCACCCTGTCTGCAGAGAAATGTCGCTGCAAATGTGGGAAACACGTCAAATCTGTCATCTTGACAACCAGCCACTGTTCTACAGCGAATGCATAAACTTTAACTTCAATACCAAAACTAACTTGGGCAAATAATTGGACAAACAATATTGATTTGAGATTAAATATTTAATCATCTCACTTGTAATTAATTTTTAAGTATCCGGATGATAAGTTTAACAGCAAGTAGATTTGAGCCAAGATGAACAAACATGTTCAAAATATTAAGGGTGACATTTAAGGGATAATGTATTGTATTAATCCATAGTAAACTCATTACACATGTTTTTATTTTTACCACAGAAATAATTTCAGGGACAAAATATTGAATGTGATTAGTGTCCGCAGATCCTTAGTCTCAAATAGCCTTAATATCGTTTTCCAGAATTTACGTTCTAAAACCGTTCTTAGTCTTAAATCTCATTTTCTAAAGGTCTTAAACAATTGCGGCAGTCATGCTATTTTTGTTCATTGTATTTTGTCAAAAGCAGCTATAAACGTTTTCTCTGTGCAACATTTTAGTTAGCAACAGCTGCTAGATCACAGTAATAGCAGATGCGGGAGCTCCAAGAGTTCACAGCAACACACTACTTTGTTCGTTAGTTAGCTTAGTTTGAGTCTTGTTTATATTAAATATACTTAGCTAATATATAAAAGATTTTATTTGTGTCCTTACAATTTTGTTTACTAAAACGTATTACTTGTGATCAGTACCTATTAGATTGCGCATTTTTCAGTAGCCTACGTGGCTCAAAGCAACGATAACAACCCACTCTCATTGAGCAGTTAATCTCCACGTTTTCGTTCTGTGTTTTATTAGCGCAAGTGTAGTGGGGCCATGTATTACTTTGGAACATTTCTTCTACCGACTCAAGATCCAGGCATCGTGGAGTTACTTTTATTCAGTAGTTTATTTGAACTGCTGGTCTCGATTCTACAGCAGACTTAAGCACAGTCTATCGTGCGCACATAAAAATGCTGCTGTCAAAATAGAACATAAGATACGTTTAGACGTGTTAATGTATTTCATATAATGAATATAAATAACTTGCAAATATAATTCACAGACATTGCTCTCTAACCAAATCCAAACATTAGACGTGTTAATGTATTTCATATAATGAATATAAATATCTTGCAAATATAATTCAAAGACATTGCTCTCTAACCATATCCAAACATTCAAACGATATGTCTGCTGTTCTCCTTTAAAGTCAGACAATGCATACCAACGCAAATGACTCTCAGTACACATCTGTCGCTCGCGACATCTGAAAAATAAAATCTTCATTAACACACGGTCAACTCCATTCCTTCATCTGAGAGATTCAAAACAGCAGGCAATGGGAACCATCCACAGACATAGTCACAGTATACTGGCACAGTATTCAAGCCACTATGTAAGTTAACGCCTATAAGGCAAAAAATATTCCTGCCAGCAACTGGTAGTCTACCAAGTATCAGGAATATGACTATTTTTTATAGTATATAGTTTATTGATGATACTCTGTTTGCCATCACATTAAATCAAATGAATGTAATGTGTGTGTTACGTGAATATGCCATTACAGAGTCAAATTCAGAGCATAGGTGAAAAATCATCCCGTTAACTAGCCCTTTCGTTTATAGTAAAATAAAAAGTTTTCAGTGTGTGTGTATCAGTTTTTTTACATTTCCATCTCATTTTAACAAAACCGTGATAATGTAGATAATCGTGATAACTTTGGTCACTATAATCGTGATATGAAATTTTCATACCGTCCCATCCCTAATAGACACATTGGCCCTCATTTATCAAATGTGCTTAGAAACCAGTGTAGGTCTGAGCGCAGAAATCATCTTACGACGAGACTCACGTGTGATTTACAAAACTTTCGTATCACTCCAATTCCAGCGTACCAATGAGCGGCTGTTGATAAATCAGACAGTTAAAAACCATCGTAATTTAAATAACCCGCCCACAAATATGCATTGATTAGAGGCCTCGCCCTTAGAATTTATGACATGGATAAGCGAAATCCGGCAAAGAAAAGGATTTTCTCTGAGATAAAATAAAGACGCTCAGGTCTCAGGTGCAGGCCAACCGCTTGGTTTTATTTCTAAGCTTAAAATCAGGCGTCGATTGTTCAAGTAAAATGCGGTGTTGACTGAGGTTACTGCTATAGTCATTGAAAGCAATTAACGAGAACTGAAGTGTATTTCAAATAAATTAATTATTTTCATTCCATGTTGTATTTTTTAAGTAGCTTTCTTACCCAATATAGCACTTACTATATTAGAAGCTCAGAATAAGATCCTGTCTCCTTCGTAGAGCTGGCTGATGTGGCCTCTGATCTTCATTGAATGGCAGTGTTCTCCAGCGCAATATTGCGGAGAACCCCGGATGCCATAATTATGTTACTGGCCTGCTCTGGTGTGTATAGGAGTCCCCCACCCCACTCGGCTTACCCAGGACAGAGCCACCTGCCCTAGAGCAAACCTATACATCACTCTGTGTTTCGTGTGCGTGTGTGCGCACTGTTGAACCTGCGTTCCTGCTTGTTTCGGATTTGCAAGCGGATTTGCAAGTGGTGTTATAAGGTACTCAGGCATGGCTTAACCTTTTTCACCAAGAGGAATCACATCCAACCGTTTCACCAAAGAACTATGTAGAACAATTATAATAATTGTACGAGGGCATAACTCACAGAGGAGATGCCTCCAGCCATGCAGTGCGCCCTCCTTGTTCCAATGCTGCAGTTTAGAAAAATAAAGACGCGCGTCCCTCCAGGCCACCGGGCTACCATATTTAGAACAAACATCCTGGCATCACATAAGATCTGAACGTGGATTGAATTAAAGTTTTTGCGTAATCATTCATGGATAATGGCTAAAGACTCAGTACAATCAATTGCTCAATTTGCCCCAATTGGAAACCCAGCAATCTCATAAAATTGTATTTTAATCATAGTTTGAATACAACAGGCAGAAAGGGACTTCATAGCTGCTAAAACTGCTGGCTATACTTCGACTATTGTTTGCTGTGATATATACCAGACCTGTCCCTGATCTCCCGCTGAAAGGTCCCAATGTAGAGAGCGCGAATTAAGGTCCTCCAGATCTGCCATCGCTTCGACTACAGGACTGCCAAAGCGCTTGTTTAAATATATAAAGGGAAAAAATAAACCACTTAATAGCAATGTGCTGTATATAATTAATTCGTAATTCTGAAATGTAATTTGCAATATGGGGTAGTTGCGATGCAGACATATTCATCAATTATTGCTGGTTCAACAATTCACTGAACCGGGTGGTTGTACCATGAACACCACAAATCATACTAGAGAATTTGCGTACACAAAGTCAGACCAGACGTGAGATTTTATCGCAGCCTACGATCACGTTCAAATTGATAAGGAATCGGCCCGTCGTAAGCCTGTTTTAGGTTGTACGCACGTTTCATAAATGAGGGCCAATGAAACTATTGCTTGGGACTCAAGAAACCAGAGGTGGTAAAAATACTTTTCTGAAGTACTGAGTTCACAAGTTTTGGGAAGTCCCTACTAAAGACCAAAATTATTAGTTAAAGGGAGTTAATATCTAAACAGTTACCTACGAAAGAAATAGAACGATTAAAGAAAATATTAATCATGGCTTTGGTAAGATATGAGCTCCCTTTACCTTATCATTTGTCTTAAGTAGGGACTTCCCAAAACTTGTCAAAACTTTTACTCAGTACTTTTACCACCTCTGCAAGAAACTTCATGATACATCTCTCCCCTTCAGGTGGTGTTGATGAGTTCTTCCTTGTTGTTGTCATTTTTCTCACTGTAAACAAATGATTATGCAAAATAGGTTACATAACAATACTCCTGGCCAGTGTGTGATCTGTGATATACTCTTGTTAATGACGTCAGCAAGGTAGGAGAACAAAGTCACAGGATTACAGTGCAAATGACAAAATGACAAATCATTACATCAAAAATTCCAATCGAACTCATAATTTCAGGAATTTCCCATTGAAACATATGAGATGGGCTTAAATGGAACATGCTGGGCTTAAATGGTTCTACGGTGACTACCGGAGAAAAATAAGGTTGATATGATCACACCAAAATTAAATAAATTTATAAAGCTATTCCTGGAGCCTAAATATGCTGTAAACTTGCCATCATAGTTATCCCTCTGTTGCCAAACCTTCAGAATCATCAAGGTATATTCATTCGAAGTTGGCTTGCGCTAGCTGCTTTTTAGCTCACTGTACCATTTAAAAGTTCAGTGTGTAATTTTTAGTGACATCTAGTGTTATGGTTTGCAAATTGCAAGCAGCCAGTCACTCACGCCTACCCCTCCCTTTGCAAACACAAAAGCTAAGCTACGGTGGCTGACGTAGGATAAAATATGTCGTCATCTGAGACAGCAGAGTAGATAGTCAAGCAATGAGGTTTCTTTATATATATGTTATTTCGAATGTTATTTTTACTTGTTCATCATTGTGTTAGTCTTTTATTCACTGACTTTACCTAGCTTGTTTCCATGTTAGTTAGTACAAGATAAAAAAGTTGCTTTGAAAACATGTTTCCTTCATTAGAGCCTTCTATCTGGCAAAAGCCACACTGATGTTTACCAGTGATTTTTGCCTGCGTCGCTCCCGTATTTGTCTGGCTTCATCATGCTTTCGAAATAACAATCCAACTAACGTTACATATTTTTTCTAACAGGGTACTAAAACGTTTAGTGGCTAATATGAGCTGTTATGCTGTAGGCTAATGTTACAGTTTTGCAGTAAATAGGACTAATCAGCTGTTTGTCTCAAACGTAACCAGCACATTTATCCATACATTGCAAAGCCATAACACAGCAATAGAGGAGAACCACATGAAACAATCCAACTACCTATTTTTTCTAACACTGTAGTAAAAGTTTTGATGGCTAATATTATTGTTATGCTGTAGGGTGTAGGCTAACGTTACTGTTTTTCGGTCAATAGTACTAATCAGCTGATTGTCTCACGAACATAACCAACATGTTTCTCCCCACATAGCAAAGCCATAACACAGCGAGGGAGAAGAACTACATTACATGCAACAATCCAACTACATATTTTACACCACTGATAAGGGAAAAGTCACTTAATACGGTGTCTGGCTAGTTTCTAGCCAATGCTAACATTGTCAAACAATAGTTTTCATTTGCATTGGTAAAGTTGGAATACCTTACCTGTCCAGCACAAAACAGGCAACTTCTGCATGGCTTTGACATTTTTCTTCCCTCAATAGAGCCTTCCAATTGTCAAAAATTCCACTTCTAATAAAGAAGAGCTTCTACTATTACCTAATAGTTAGATACTTCTGCTGCTGCTTCTTTTTCGTCTGCTTCTCTTTCAAGGTAGTGATGAAACGCGCTCTGTAGCGCTGTTTGTTCGCTGAGGGCTACGGTAGAACCATGACGACAAAATACCACAACCTTCATAGAAGGGGGTGCCCGCGGTTATGTAGATAGAAATGGCTCATTCTAAGGTAATAAAAACATAATGGTTCATTATGTGAGGTCTTTACTCACCACTGAAAACATACTTATGGATCTTATATTGCATTTCTGTCAGTAGATCTTCAGAACTATTACACATGGAACCTTTAAGCACACCTTAAAAAAATGGCATTTAAAAGAAATATTTAGCCCTCCCAAACCATTTATTGTGTCTTAATTTGTAGATCGATGTAAAATTAATTAGAAAACATTTAGTGTACATACATAAGATATTTAATCCTTCGGCAGTGTATCTATAAGTATGGCTATATTTTGACCTTGTGATTAACTCGCTACACTAAATAGCAAAACTCCTCTTTCCAAATAAAATCAAATAGTACAAATTGACCAAAAAATACTTACAATAATATACAACAATCAAATCATTAATCTCTCAATTTACATAATATGAATGTACTTACCAAGTTAGTGGTTGTAAATTGTTGAAAATAGATTCCTTTTGAGTGGTCCCAAAACACCAAAGTTTTGAGGCGACTTTATGTAAACCTCCTTGAGACTGCACTGATTTAGGCTGGCCTAACTCAACATTGACAAATGTGATTGGTTCTCAAAAAAAACTGACGTGTGACTAAGAACTTGTTAGATTGGATAAAATAATGAGTAGCAGAAAACAGCCCCCTGTTTTTTATTAAATTGACTTCAATGTTGCAAGTGGACTTAAATGGTGCCTGGGCTTTACCCTAACTCTTGAATAACCTGTTGTTTTAACCACCAGTATCCTACACCCCTTGGATCCATATCTGGGAAGTTTTGAGCATGTTTTTAAAAGACCACTTGTATACATTTAAAATGATTTTGTTTTAAAACTTAAACCCTGCACCTTTCTTAATCACATATTCTTAATTTGCTGTGGGACTTTGCTGAATTCCTTCCTCAACCTTATTCATCACATCTGTCTTTCTGCTCCACTGGCTCCTCCACGGACTAAGTCAGTTCCCACATGTGTTTTGTTTACAAGAATAGGCAATTCCCGTGGCTTATTTTCATAGTCTGCAGTTGCGACTTTCCATCCAAAATTAGGTTATTCTCATTCAGTGCAGCTGGCGAAATGACAATATATTTTGTTAATCATTACATTTAACTAAAACATTAAAATACCGGGTTACAAGGTATAGTAAAAATCCAAACCGGTACATAAAATAATACCGGTATATAGTTTTTAATGGTATACTGCTCAGCATTATAAATAAGTAATCAACTTGTCTTTTATGATAATGCTAGTTAACACAATAAAAAACACACCAGAGGTCTTTAAAGGACAACTCCGGCGCAAAATCAACCTAGGGGTTATTAACACATTGGTACCAAGTCGACCGTTCTTTGGGATGTGTTTTCATGCTAATCACGCAGCACAGAGTTTGTGGTTTGACTGGTCAAGTTTTTTCTAAAGATGGCGCCTGGCTGTATACGCGAACGGTAATGTCTTTTAAACTATATTTTTAATAAACTGTCGTAAGCTTACAAAGTTCTCAATGCTTCAGTTTGCATGTAGGGACCCTGATTATGCTACCCATGGAATTGTGGTGCTATTTTGAGCCATGTTAGTTGTATAAGATGGCTATTAATTTTACTTCATCCATGCCCTCACAACTAGAGTTATAAGGCATTTATCAATTCACACTAAAACTGGGCACATTCGATTAGCATGAAAGCATTTCCCAGAGAATGGTCGACTCAGTACCAATGTGTTATTAACTCCTAGGTGCATTTTGCGCTGGAGTTGTCCATTAATGTAAATGGTAGATGTGTTACAATAACATTACCAATAACATTTAATAACAGTAACAATTTATTTTATTCTTAAGCATGATCTTGGTCAGAGCTGCCCAACCCCTATTCCTGGAGATCTACTGCTCTGTAGATCCAAACCATTAAGATGAATTGAACGACACATTACAAAGTAACAATTTTTAAACATAAAGGGATGGCATTATAGTATGGCTATAGGGAAGGGGCAGTTGTTCAGATAACACTGCCAGGCAGTGTGCTCCAGTCTTATTTCACACCAGACACTGGGAGAAAACTTTACCCTTAAGCAAAACCATAGCTAACACCACCAAATCTAGTACACTGCAGTATACAAAGAAGAAACGGAATAGTTCTGAATGGCCAAGTTACAGTTCTGACCTACATCTTTAAAAACAATCTTCATCAGTTTGCACAATCCACTGTGGCAAACATGTTTGGTGCAGTTTTTGTAATGCAATCATTTTCCATGGCCTACTAAGATTCTAAGAGTTCTAGGGATGAAAATGTAACTGTCATGCCATTCACCCATGCAGTGGTACTAAGAAAAAACAAACAGTCTAATATTGAATGCTGTCAGAAAGTTTCCATTCAAATCCACAAAACAAGAGTGCTTCCTATGCTTATGACTGCATTATAAACTACAGTATGTTACAAGTTTTCTGGGCCATGTATTTCTCATCTAGATCGAAAAAGATGAATGAGGACGTGTTTGATGTCTCAGAGAGGACAGAGTACCGATACCTTGTTCAAGATGAGGGTGAAGTGGAGGTTCAGTATGTCCGGCCCAGACAAAGACACTACATCAGTCCCTTCCTAGTCCTGTCCCAACGCTGCATCTTCCTTATCAGTTTGGGGGTAGTTTCCTTGCTCACTCTGGCAGGATACCTGGCCTATGTGGCCCAGACACTGCCCCCTGGTGTAGTGGAGGTTGCTACCACTTGTGGCCAACTTAAAGGCACCCAGGTGGGTGCTATATTTATTAAGAGGTTTGGTTAAATTATTGCAGTAAATACAGTATGTATCCCTGTGTTGCTCAATTAGTAGAAAATGAATATTTTGATTATATGAAAAATATTAGTTTTTTTAATAGTTAAGTAGTTGCAGGTTATAATCAAGTGTTGAAAATTTGCAACCAAGTTGCAGATGACCTGGTGTTGCAAGAATCAATTATGCAGCTACTCTTTGTGAAATTCAGAAATATACAAGCCCAATATTTTTACTTTTATCATTTCCTTATAATGAGGTGAAATAATTATTAATTCAATACATTCTCCATCCAGAGGAATGGGGCCTACTCCTTTAAGGGCATTCCCTATGCTGCCCCTCCTGTGGGTGAGCAACGTTGGGCACCTCCGGCCGAACCCCAATGCTGGCACGGGGTGGCAGACGCTTCCCGCTTCAGAAGCATGTGTCCCCAGGTGCGACCCCTCTCCGAGAACGGCCGGATCATGGGTCAGGAGGACTGCCTGTACATTAATGTGTGGACCCCCACCCTGAAGCCTGGGGCTGGGCTACCTGTCATGGTGTGGATACATGGTGGTTACCTCCACATGCTGAGTGGTGGAGAGGAGGGATACTCCCCTACAGAGGAACTGGCAGCCAGGACTGAGATGGTGTACATAAGCTTCAACTACAGACTCAACGCCCTGGGCTTCTTGGCACTAGAGCTGCTCAGAGAGGGCTCCCCCACCAACACTTCTGGTTGGTATCTGGTTTATTCTTTTGTGGCAAATAATGATCTGTAATTAGGCAATAAACTGAAAAGGATGAAGTGAAGATCGTTGTCCACTTCAACAAATGTTGATGGTACTGATCATTACAACAAGGAACCTGTACTAGTACTGGTAGATGTTTTTAGTGAAATATTTTTGACTAATAATGTTGATTGTTAATTTGAAAATGTATGGCTATCGATGACTATGTTAGTCACTCTTTAGCCTACTACCTAGTCATGAATAGGACACATTTTTCCCAATAACACAACATTGCTCTGCGTGCCTTTTTAACATTATTTAGTGTTCTTGCCTTTGGCAAGGAACACATACTATTATCCGACATATATATTATTAAGTGTTCTTGCCTTTGGCAAGGAACACATACTATTATCCGACATATATATTATTAAGTGTTCTTGCCTTTGGCAAGGAACACATACTATTATCCGACATATATATTATTATTATTATTATTATTATTATAGCAACAATATGCCCCCCTACTCCTCCCAGAGCTTCAAAAATCGATACATAGAGTAATGTACCAAAA
>JACXGM010023540.1:0-16153 GCA_016801145.1 Umbra pygmaea
TGTTGACGTGGGTGGGCCGTGTCCAGCCTCGCTCTCCGGTGCTGTTGGTGGCGGTATATGCACCTCTAGTTGGTTGCGATCCGCCATAAAACCCCATAGAAGAAGAAGAAGAAGTGCATGTCAGAGCCAGCGGGCGGAGATGTTCGGCGGAAGGAGGCTGTTGAGGTCGTAGGTCATTTCCGGAAGACGCTGGCGGGAGTGCGACTGTTGGTGTGAGAGTGGAGGGCAAGTGTTGGCTTGTTTACACCGGCAATGCGCCGTGGGGTGGAGAGGGTCCGGCTGTTGGACGACTTGTGGGGATCTACTGCCGCCGAGATTGAGCAGGAGAGGGCGGAAATCATTGCCCTGGATTTGCTGCATGGGAGAGGGGTGCGAGGCGAGGGCTAGATGGCTGACGGGGTGGTGGCGGGTTGCGACGCCCATTCGGTGAGTGAGGTCGGAATGGAGGGGAGTTCGGAAGGGAGTGTGGGGGTTGCTGGTGAGGGGGTAGCCACGGATGGAGAGAGCAAGCACCAGGTGAGAGAGTCAGCGGGGAGTCAAGACAAGTAGTCTAGGTGTTTCACAAACAGCAGCTGTATTTGCAATGCACCCAAAGTTATATTCCTCATTAAATTGTGATTATATATTCAACTTTCTCACAATCTTATTGGTCATTCAGGTTTTAAGTTTTGTCCCTGGTGGTTATGTGTCTTTAATGAAAGCATAGGTTGTTTCACAATCTTTAGTTGTCACCTTAATAGACATTATTTTAAAAACACATTTACCACCGAAAGTAATCGGCCCCCTTGAACTTTTCGACCTTTTGCCACAAATTTGCTCAATTTGTCAGTTTTTTATTTGTTAAAAAAGTTTGAAATATCCAATAAATTTCGTTCCACTTCATGATTGTGTCCCACTTGTTGTTGCTTCTTCACAAAAAATTAAAGTTTTATATCTTTATGTTTGAAGCCTGAAATGTGGCAAAAGGTCGAAATGTTCAAGGGGGCCGAATACTTTCGCAAGGCACTGTATCTGTCACTTGCTATCTTGAATCTGACTTTTTTCAAACAGTTGCAGTTCAAACTCATAACCAGGCTGGGAAATTAATTTAGCCACTGTGGCTGGTGGATGCCCGATTTTTACCAGACAATTCTCCCAATTCAAATATAAATGAAAACGCAATTGCATCTTCTATATTGCTTCAATACATCAAATTAATTATTAATGTCTTATTAGGCAAATTACAAAAGGGACATGTTGTGAAGACAAGTCTGTAAAATAAATTATCGAGCACAAAAAATAACATTATATAGCCTAATCATATAATATTTGCATTAAATCCCTCACATTTGTAATAAATGTTTTGCCCTTTATATTTCCTACATTGACTTCATCTAGCCTACTCTGGTTTATAATACTGAGAAAATAACTAGCTTTTTTCCGTCAGACTAGCTCAGCAAACCCATTAAAATATGCAACATGACAAAAGCGCATCTGTGTTAATGAGTAAGCATCCAAATTTTATTCCAACACATCTCCAGTTCGAAACAAGTAATGCTTAATGTAGCCTAACAACTAATAACTCAGGCCAGGGGCAATTTTCGAAATGGATATTTAGGGGGGCTCAGCCCCAATAAGAAAATGTCCAAAGCGCATGTACAGTAATTCATCACTGATACATTTCCTAAAATAAAAACACCACAAAGACTGGCTGCTCTAAAACTGGCAAACTAAAAATACTGACTCTAACTGCTATGTAAAAGGGGTTTAAATGTGTTTTTAAAATGTCTATGAAGGTGACAACTAAAGATTGTGAAACAACCTATGCTTTCATTAAAGGCACATAACCACCAGGGACAAAACTTAAAACCTGAATGACCAATAAGAGTGTGGGAAAGTCGAATATATAATGACAGTTTAAGGAGGAATATAACTTTGGGTGCATTGCAAATAAAGCTGCTGTTTGTGAAACACCTAGACTACTTGTCTTGACACCCCACTGACTCTCTCACCTGAAGCTTGCTCTTTCAATCTGTGGCTTCTCAATGCTCTCTCTGTTGACCAGAGGCCACTTCCTCACTCAGGTTGCACTAACAATCACAAGCAAACCAACCATTTGACTTCACTGGAAAATAAACAGTTTTAATGTAAAGGGGAATCATGACTGGGATTAAACCAACTGAAATAAATATCCCTAAACATTGTTTATATTTTGTAAAAGTGTTTACTATGTGGAAAAATATATGCATCCACCATATGCATCTATGGTTGTAAAGATAGCATTCCTATAATACATGTAAAATTGACTGATGGCTGGAATGAAACAACCTTTTTTCAACATCTCTAAATTATTATATCCCTGTTCAGCAAATAGTTTAGCTGGTTACTGGGGCCTACATCTGTCTAAAACAGGGGTATTCAACTCTTACACTAACTAAAAATGCTAGTCTGCTGGTTATGTATTCTACTACCTTATCATTAAATGCACCCACTTGGTGTACCAGGTCTAATTAAGTCCCAGATTTTAAGATCGGAGTGTACAAATGGAGTGGAATTGGCTTTGAGAGCCAGAGTTGAATCGAGCTGGCCTAGGAGGTGGGTGACAACAATGTAAGAAAGAGGGAAAACATTTTAGGGTGCACTACAATCAGTGTTGACAATACAGAACTGTTTTAGAAACTAATCCAATTACTAATTGCAAGCTTCCTCTTGGCATTGTATTTCTTTGCCTTTATTATATGTTCACTTTCTCACCTGGTTCCTGTTCTCCCTCACTCACTTCTATGTCCTCTCCATTCGTTCACCCTCCTCTTCTCTCTCTCTTTGTACTGACAAACAAACACATACAACCAAATGTACATCACTAGTATAACTCTACAAGTCAATGCATTTATGTATGTAGACATGATGAAGATGATCTGCTGTAGTTCAAACCAAGCATCAGAATGGGGAAGGTAATTTAAGTGACTTTGAACGTGGCATGGTTGTTAGTGCCAGACGAGCTGGTTTGACTATTTCAGAAAGTGCTAATCTACTGGGACTTTCCCACACAACCATCTCTAGGGTTTACAGAGAATGGTACGAAAAAGAGAAAATATCCAGTGAGTTGCAGTTTTCCCAGGAAAAATTCCTTGTTGATGGCAGAGCTCAGAGGAGAATGGCCAGACAGGTTTGAGCTGACAGACATGCAGCAGTAACTGAAATAACCACTTGTTACAACCAGGGTATGCAGAAGAGCATCTCTGAACACACAAAAAGTTGATCCTCGAAGCAGATAATGCGCCATGTCACAAAGCTCACATCATCTCAAACTGGTTTCTTGAACATGACAATGAGTTCAATGTACTTAAATGGCCCCCATAATCACCAGATCTCAATCTAAGCAAGCACGTTTTTGACGTGGTGGAACGGGAGATACGCATCATGGATTTGTAGCCAGCAGATCTGCATGAACTGCATGATGCAATAATGGCAATATGGACCAAAATCTCTGAGGAATGTTTCCAGCACCTTCTTGAATCTATGCCATGAAGAATGAAAGTTCTGAAGGCAAAAGGGTGTCCAACCCGGTAATAGCAAGTTGTACCTAATGTAGTGGCGGGTGACTGATATATATATATATAATCTATCACTACTGGTTAAAGATTTTAGAAACACCCAGGAATATACATGTTTATGTGTTTTCATAGAAATGAATGCCTTCATTCACCAAAGTGGCATTAAATTGATCAGAAATTATAATAAAAACATTTAATTATGGAAGACTTAAAAGTTTTTATCATCAGGACACTGAATTAATGGCTGCTGCAAATTTGTCTTTATTATGTCATTATTTGTGAATGATTAATTACAAATCAGTAATTCCCAACAGTAATGGACATTTGCAACATTGGTAAAACTGGTTGCTGTTCCATATAAATTACAAAATAGCTGGGAAGAAATTTTTGATGTTCCAATCCCGTGGCATATCACTTTTGGATTAATACGCAAAACGACACCGGACTCAAAACTTAGCATATTTCAATTCAAATTATTATACAAAATACTGTCAACAAATAGAAACCAATACAAGTGGGGAATACAATCTTCCCAACTCTGCAGATTTTGCTCTGAGGAAGCAGAGTCTATTGATCATCTTTTTTGGTACTGTCCATATGTAGCATGTTTTTGGTCAAAGGTACAAGAATGGATGAAAAAATGCAATATTTATCTCGAATTATCGATACAAATAAATAAACTTGTTTTTGTTTGTAAAATAAATCAACAGCATTGATGTAGCAAAAATATTATCTGTCAACACTTTTCTTTAACATTAAAATACCTTTGGGTGTTTCAATAGTTTATTTTTGTGACATCTACAGCTTCTGCCCTCTGCAGCATTCGACTCCCTCTCTACACGTGAACACTGAAAAGACATTGCTGAGTCAATTTAGCAAAGATGTTGAAGTCGTGGCAAGACTCTCCTCGAACTCTCCACACCTCCTCATTTTCCGTCATGATCTTCACAGTGGATACCTCTAAGCAGAACCGTTCCGACACATATGCAAGAACCGTTCTTCTGTCAGCCCTTTTTTTATGCCGGTGTTGAACTCTGATTTTTGTTTCAAAAATATAGCGCTAATTTTGAGTCATTGCAATAATCACTGTAAAGTCATTATAAAGCTGTTGATTTGTAACAATGATTATTATTAACAATGATTATTCAAATGAATTACAGGCGCAATTCTTTTGGATAGAAAAACCTGAATTTGTGTTGCCGGCATAATATAGTGTTGCCAGAATAACGGTTCTTGGGTCGGACCGGCTTTGCATATTTAAGTGGTAGCTAGTTCGTGCTTAAAAAACACAGAGTGAAGTCTTTCAACTATGTTTCTCCATAAGGAATGTCAAATGCATCAGATTCATAGTTACCAATACTCACAGAAAAAGTTCTCCCAGTTAGATAGGATGAAAGCAAGTTCAGAGCTGTGCCTTTCAGGCTTAAACAGTGTTAAAGGCATTGAAGACGAATTGTATGGTTGACAGTATCGAAGGCTGCACTGAGGTCAAAAAGCACCAGAATGGAGACTTTATGGTTTTCCAAATTAATTTTAAGGTTATTAACAACTCTTACCAGGGCAGTCTCAGTGCTGTGGTTTACTCTAAAACCAGACTGGTAGACATCAAACAAACTGTTATAAGACAAATACATATGCAATTGTTGGTAGGCAACCTTTTCAAGAATTTTCCCCAGGAATTGAAGGTTTGAAATTGGTCTATAGTTGTTTAAAACAAATGGATAAAAATTAGACTTTTCAGCAGTGGTGTAACAACCGCATGTTTGAGAGGTGGGGAAGATTCCAAAGAGCAGGGAGGCATTAACAATCTCAAGGACGTCATCAACCAAACAGCTGAAAACATTTTGAACAACTTAGTAGGCATGAGGTCAAGAGCACATGTTGCAGAACTCAGCTGCTGCACCACTTCTTGAAGTTTACTATGTTGTATAAGGGTGAAGTTGCAGAGTGCTAATAACATGGCACCGAGTGGAAGAGGAGGAGTGGTCACAGCCAACAACAGAGGAAGACACAATGTTATTCCTAATATTGGACATTTTCAACTTGAAGAAAGATGCAAATTCAGTACATTTCTCAGAGGTCTAAAATTCTGCAGGTGCTGTGAGGATTAACCAGTCTATCAATAGTGCTAAATAGAAATTTTGAATTATTTACATTTTTGTTACTCATTTGAAAAAAGTACTGCTGTCTGGATGTTTTAATTTCTTTGTTATATTTATAGAGCAGGTTCTTATCAAATTTATAATCACCCTGCAATTTAGTATTGCGCCACCTGCGTTTAGATTTGCGACAGGATCAATTTAGTGCCCTCACTCTTTCTACATTCCTCCAAGGCGCTTTAATTTTACCAGAAATAAACTTGGTTTTTATAGGTCTGCCTGGTGGCTGTCCTCGGGGAGGGGGTACTGTCAGGACCTCGCCCCCTTGAACCTGTATCCCTTTTCCTTGTGTTTCTTTCCCCTGATCCTGGTTCCCTTGTGTGTGCATTTGGTCTGTCTCTATGTTAATTTGACTTCACCATGTTCCTGAGCACCAGTTCTTGTATTCCCTGCACTCCTGAAGGCACCATTCCCATCACCGTTGATCCTGAGCCCCTGTTTCCTCTGCCGCACCTGGGGCTGATTGCCACCCTCCCTTTATAAGGGAGGTGTTGTCAATCAGTCACTGCCAAGTGTTTTCTCAGTGTGATTCTAGTCTTATATATTAGTCATTTTAGACAGTTCTGAGTTCCTGTTTTGTAGTCTGTTATGCCTGGTTACTCATCCTGCTATTTCCATTTGCACTCCAATTCATTTATCCACCCGTACACTTGACCTGCTTACCCCTCTGCTGTGGGTTTCCTGAACCACCTGTCTGCTGTCTTATCCTGAGCTTCAGTGTCTACCCGTCTGCCACCTTAACTCTGTGTGCTAGAACCCTACCAGCCTGCCACCATGCTCTGTGTGACATCTGTCCACCACCAAGCCAAACTGGTTCAGCATCATCACCCAAGCCATCACTTCACAACTGTTCTGTCTCTCTCCCCAGATCATCTCTACACTTCCCATAATGTTCTGTTACCAACTATAAACTAATCCAACTGTACAAATAAACGTCAATAGCTTTATTTCCTTACCTGTGTCCATCTCTGCCTCTGGGTTCTCCCCGAGCTCTGATCGTGACAGAGTTTCTATTGACAATTTCAGGTAGGCTTCTATCCATTTTGTTTAGTTTGCAAACCATCCATTGCAAAGTGTAATGAATGCAGCCCTTTTGCATCCATCAGTGAACATTTAACATAATCCATATAATTCAATATCCCGCTTGTTCTTTCTCATCTGCGTGTCAAAACAGTTCTCAATGTGATTAATAAATCCTCAAAGAAACAGTGAATTACACTCACACATTATTAACATTACAGTAAAAGTGTTCCAAAATGCACACAGGTTTTGGACAGAGCCCTGAAAAAGATGTTGATTTACAGCAATGGAAAGGTACCGATGCAGCCCAGGTGAAATGGAAGGACACATTGGTGTAACAGTAATTTGACTCCATTAACAAACGCCCACAATCATTATTTTCTGGAAAACCTCATTTCGTTCAGCAACTAAATTGCTGGCTGGAAGGCTGCTCAGTTTTAATGGAGTAATAAAACATTCAAATGAGATGGATAGAAAGAGATGTAAAAAATAACCATTCTGAAAAGTAAATACGAAACAGACAATGATGTTGTCCTTTCATGAGCATATGAAGAAAACCCATCACAGAATCACAATGTGGTAGTGCTGCCACATCACTATATATATTTGCACAAGTGTTGGCAAGCCGGGGAAAAAAGGATGTTACAATTAATCTTTTGGTGAACAGAAGTTGACCTGACCTCTACAGCAGCATAGCACTCTGCATTCCACTGCTGGTTTGCTTCTAAAGCTAAGCAGTGTCAGCCCTGGTTAGTCCCTTAATGGGAGACCAATGCTGCAGTAAGTGGTATTGGAGGGCCAGTAGGGGGCACTCTTAGCCTGGCTCCGGCCTCCTACGTACTTCATTTTCCTTCAGTGCTACGTCTGGGATTGCGGCATGTTCTTGGGTTTTCTCCAAACAATTTTTTACCGGTCCAATCAGCGAACAGAGGGAGTGGCTGAGAACGATGACGTTGATGTCCTGCGCTAGTTTGAGTTGTAGTACGTCACGACCAAATGTAGCGATTGATTATGGAAGATCTAGAGTGGCTCTTGGCAGATCCAATAGTTTTAAATTTCAACAAAGTAACCGCCTTCAAAAAAGTTAACGCTTGTCAATGGAAAGTGGCCAGACTCTCTGTACAAATGAAATGTACGTACGAGAGTCTTGTAGGACCAGGCTAGGGCACTCTTCCCTCTGGTCTAAAAATCATTCCCAATGCCCCAGGGCTGTGATAGGGACATTTGCCCTGCATAGGGTGCTGTCTTTCAGATTAAACGTTAAACAAGTATCCTGACTCTGGTCACTAAAGATCCCATGGCACTTATCATAACAGTCGGTTTGAGCACCCTGTCACTTAGTACTTGAAAAGCAGAGGTAGAAAAACTTGGCTACAGAACTTAAAGGCACTATTTAATATAATACTCAACACTGCCATTCTCAGAACGAGAAGCCTAATGTGAAAGCTCACTAGCTTGTCAAATTAGCAATCTATAGTATACTATTATCTTACCTTACAGAATTTCATGCTCAAACACATTCAGATTCAACAGCCATGTTGCTTTTTGTAGCCAAATCATTTTTGTTTTGGTAACTTTCAATACCATAAATGTCCTAAATTATTGAAACATGATCATGAGTTAATATCACACCATAACCGCGCATATACAGTCGTATGCAAAGGTTTAGGCACCACTGACAATTTCCATGATTTCATTTATAAATAATTGGGTTTAGCACTTTCATTTTGATCTATCAAATAACTGAAGGACACAATTATATTTCAGTAGTGAAATGAGGTTCATTGGATTAACAGAAAATGTGCAATATGCATAAAAATGAAATTAGACAGGTGCATAAATTTGGGCACAAGTCATCACATGTGCGAGGGCTCTCTCGCAAACATTTTGAGCCCTTTAAGCACCTTTTTCGTAAGTCTGCATTTCTGCCCAAAGTTTATAGCATTGTGACGTGAAAAACACATGGGGAGCCCAGAAGCAAGAGAATCATCCCAATAAAATCAACCCTGACGTTAACATGCTTAGAAAAAAGTTAACATTTGGTATAAACACTAAGCTCACTGATTGTTCATATAGCCAGAACTGTGTGTAGTTTGTCCTATAGGCATGATGATAAATTCCAAATATGCTTTCATCGAATTTGATCCAACAACTACTATTTTGTTTACAAACAGGGAGTGAACATCAAATCCTTCAGTTTATTAATCTGCGCATGAGCTTACAACAAGTAAGATCTTTCACTTTGTATTTTTCTGTAATTACATAAATACCCCAAATTAAATGCCTAAAAAGGATGGATTACATTGTTTAAGGGATTGTATACATTAACATTTGAATATGTGACCAACTCATTTGTTTGTTTTATCTCCACGAAAAATATCTTCGCATGTGTTTCGAACCAATGAACCTCAGGTTGAAAGGCACTGTGTAATCCATTACGCTACACATCCTCTTAGAAATCATCGAAAAACAGCAGTTTTATTTCCTGGAGCATGGAGTACACCCGTGTTCGTGTATTTACTTAGAAGGCAGCTAATACACTTTAAAGCTGCATTGTGTAAGAATTGCTCCCATCTAGTGGTGAAATTGTGCATGACAAGCAACTGAATACGGTTCTAGTCCCTCGCGTTAGTATACCAGCAACGTGAACCTGGATATTTATTTTTTCTTTCAAAACAATAGCGTTCGTTTTGATTGATTGCAATAATCATTGTTAATTCACTACACAGCCCGTGAATTGTAACCAAATGCAATTGTATAGTGTGTAAAGAAACAATAAGAGCATGTGATAGCAAAAAATTATAATTTAACATATTTTATTAATAAAAGTAACAAATATGTTGTACACAGAATTTGATTGAATAAATTGTCAGTGTCTCATGTGAAAACATGATTACATTTGAAAAACATTCACTAGAGTCTGTTTTATTCCAACAGACTCTAATTTTAGCAAAACATGAACATGGACACTACCTATGCAATGAATAAACAATGATTATTGCAATGAACCACAATCGCTTGTAATTTGAAACTGAAAATTGGAGTTTATGTTGCCAGGCGAACATTCTTGCCTACTGTACAGCTTGGGCCAGCACTGCCATTACATGTCCTCAAGAATAGGCATGACCTTACATCTTCAACAGACTTTGAAATTTGCCGGCAGTCGTAAGTAATCTCCCCCTGGCATTCGTCACGGTGCCACTAGCGTAAAAGCGCGAAAGGCCGAGCTTGAATTTCCAGGTATGTCCCTCTTTGGCTGATGTATTTTAAAGATGGAGGCGTAACATGGCTGCCGCAGTTCGAGCGGCACCATTGTATGTATTGTGAATGGGAGATTCTATGCTTACGAAAATACTTTGATTAGTTGGTGGAAGTACACATGAAGTACACATGAATGAGCACATATTTTTGAACGAACAAAGTTTTTTTTTTAAATCAACTCAAAGAAATACACAGTGTAGCTTTAATGATACAGATACGCTATGTTAAGCAAGTCAAATTATAAACATCTGTGAGCTAAACAACCACTGTTGTGCTCACCGATGCTCCCTGGTGGCCACAAATTGTACTTTAAACAAAATAAAATTCCCCCTGTGGCAAACTGCGGTAGGTTGCACACTTTACTGACAAGATTAGACAAGTAACATCTGTAAATGCAGACCTCTTTTTCTAAATTCACAATTTGTCAATAATATATTCTCAATCAGTGTCAGAAAATCTGAGGACCTTTATGTTTCATGGCACGATATTAGTCATTGTTATTTATATAGTGTGTCATACGTTGCTATTTTTTATTTATATGTATGTTGTTTATCCTGTGTGTATTTATGGTTTGGCATGTCACCTTACGGGCACTGATTATAGCCGGCTAATCTAGGTATCACCATTATGCACAAGTGTAGTTGATTAGGTGATTACCTCTACACCTACTTAAGGTTAGTAATTAGTATAGCTATTTAATATTGGGTGCCCGAGAAGTTGACGCACACTATTGTGAGTTTGGAGCACTAGACCATCTTTATGTCTGAAGAAGCTGACGGACACTATTGTGAGTTTGGAGCAATAGACCATCTTTATGTCTGAAGAAGCTGACGGACACTATTGTGAGTTTGGAGCACTAGACCATCTTTATGTCTGAAGAAGCTGACCCACACTATTGTGAGTTTGGAGCACTAGACCATCTTTATGTCTGAAGAAGCTGACCCACACTATTGTGAGTTTGGAGCACTAGACCATCTTTATGTCTGAAGAAGCTGACGGACACTATTGTGAGTTTGGAGCACTAGACCATCTTTTTCTGAAGAAGTTGACGCACACTATTGTGAGTTTGGAGCACTAGACCATCTTTATGTCTGAAGAAGCTGACGGACATTGTGAGTGTGCATTATTGATTGAGCACCTCGTTATGTGTTGTACATAATGTATACGTCATTGTTGAGCCAGGCGTATGCTCTACATTTTACTATTTTGTCTGTGCCACAAGTTGTATCAAGCGCAATCATTTGGAAAGACAAATATCACCTTATACTGTAGCACTCGCGCTAGCTCAACCCTGTTCTCCCTGAGTGAGAGAGCTGCCCGATGAGTGAGACAGTCAACTAATTACTTCAAGCGATTTAGAAACATAAACCAATTATACAATTTGTCATTGTTCCTCTTTAATTTCTATCAATTAATGAAAAAGATACAAAATGACACGCCCTGCCATTTCAAACACACAGAGTTAAACACACAGAGTTAAACACACAGAGTTTTTTGTACTATTAATGAAGTGGAGTCTAGAGGCTGCTGACCTGGTTACAGTAACATGCCAACTAACCTTGTCCCCAGGCTATTGTGCCCAGCCATTATAAGCAAGGCACAAAAACAACATTTTGATGTTGGCCTTTATGAGAGTGTGTGACAAAGTATTGTCATCTTATTTTGTCTAATCAAAAAACTCTAAGGCATGGCTTCAAATACTGTTATTTCTGATATTGGTTCATGTAAACAAACACTTCAAATTATACAGTATACAAGGCATTAGTAAACATTTTGCTCTCTACAATTGCTGTTCATGGTGAAACACCTTTAAATCTTCTTGAGTTACACAGCGTACTTTACACTTAAGCTACAGTACAGTGTTGTTTCAAATGAATATGCAACTTGAAATTAAACAGAATGTATAGCCTAATCCATATGCATTTACATCTACTTAAATTGTCCAGAGTTGTTTTTAGATTAGAAATAAATGACATTGTTGTTTTAAATCAGTAGGCACATTTCCATAAAATAGAATTATAGCTAAAATATGGTCAACCCGCAACCTTCGGATTCAAAGACTGCCAATCAGCACTGTAAACTACGGCAGAAGCTGGCACTATGTACATTTCCAGAATAAACTATGCAATTACATGTTAATGGTCTTAATTATGATTTTAGACCTTGAGTTATACACAGTTGTTTAGAAATAAATTTCTAATGTTTTGAATAAAGACACATATTTCCAAAAACATATACCGGTACCTACCTGCCTGAGTAGCATCACCACCCTGGATGGGTCTAAACTAGAATATGTGGACACCTACAAATACCTAGGCATCTGGATAGACTGTTCACTTTCCTTCCAAACCCACATTAACCATCTCCAATCCAAAATTAAATCTAGGATTAGCTTCCTATTCCGCAACAAGGCCCCCTTCACCCATGCTGCCAAACACGCCCTGGAAAAATGACTATCCTACTGATCCTAGACTTCAGTGATGTCATTAACAGAACTGCCATCCGGTTAGTTAGACTTAGTCTATCACAGTGCCATCCGGTTTATAAGCAATGCCCCATTTAACACCCACTACTTCAACCTATGCACTAGTGGGCTGGCCCCCAATACATATTCGAAGCCTGACAAACTTGTATCACCTCATATATGTCTCTACTAAGCAAAACCCTTCTGTGCCAAAACTCTCTTCTCACCGTTGGCCTTACCCACCCAAAACCTGTGCTTAAGCAGGTAGATCTCCCAAAAGCCCATACCTCCTTAAGCTCATACCTCCTTTGGCCACAACTCCTTCCAGTTCGCAGCAGCTAACAACTGGAACAAAATTCAAAAATCTCTTTAACCCGTGGACACCATCCCCCTCACCTCCTTTAAACCACGATTGTCAGAGATTCTATCCATTCATAGTCTTACAAGCCAGATGGCTACTTCTGCAACCTTTGAATGGCTACATTATAGACGTCTGGACAACTTTGTGTTAAAATTTGAGCACAGGGGAGGGACCGGAAATTTGAAAAGGATTCAATACTTTATTGCCATGCAACTAAGTTGCTAAAACTTTGGTGCAGTGTGCTCATACAATTACAAACATATACAGTGTGGAGAACAAGTATTTGTTACACTGCCAATTTTGCAGGTTTTTTAAAGCATGTGCAGGTTTGTAATTTTTATCATAGGTACACTTCAACTGTGAGAGTTGGACTCCAAAACAAAAATCCAGCTTGTATGATTTTTAAATAATGAATTTGCATTTTATTGAATGACATAAGTATTTGATACATCAGAAAAGCAGAACTTAATATTTGGTACAGAAACCTTTGTTTGCAATTACAGAGATCATACGTTTCCTGTAGATCTTGACCAGGTTTGCACACACTGCAGCAGAGATTTTGGCCCACTCCTCCATACAGTTCTTCTTCAGATCCTTCAGCTTTCGGGGCTGTCGCTGGACAATACGGACTTTCAGCTCCCTCCAAAGATTTTCTATTGGGTTCAGGTCTGGAGACTGGCTAGGCCACTCCAGGACCTTGAGATGCTTCTTATGGAGCCACTCCTTAGTTGCCTTGGCTGTGTGTTTCGGGTTGTAATCATGCTGGAAGACCCAGCCACGAACCATCTTCAATGCTCTTACTGAGGTAAGGAGGTTGTTGGCCAAGATCTCCCGATACATGGCTCCATCCATCCTTCCCTCAATATGGTGCAGTCGTCCTGTCCCCTTTGCAGAAAAGCATCCCCAAAGAATGATGTTTCCACCTCGATGCTTCACGGTTGGGATGGTGTTCTTGGGGTTGTACTAATCCTTCTTCTTCCTCCAAACACGGCGAGTGGAGTTTAGACCATAAAGCTCTACTTTTGTCTTATCAGACCACATAACCTTCTCCCATTCCTCCTCTGGATCATCCAGATGGTCATTGGCAAACTTCAGATGGGCCTGGACATGCGCTGGCTTGAGCAGGGGGATCTTGCGTGTGTGCTGAGTTTTAAACTTAAACAGTTTAACAGATTTACAGGTTGCGATGCAGTCATTTGTATATAGGAACTACAGCAGAGGTGAGAGAACACAACCCTGGGGGGCCCCGGTGTTTATCAAGTTCAAGTTTAAGTTCATTTTATTTCTATAGCACGTTTACAACAGCCACTAGGCTGACCAAAGTGCTTTACAGAAGCGTCATATCAGTTTATATACCGCTGTTTAGAGAGCCTGTTGTTTTTTAACTACTCGCAATCAATGGTACAGAAAATGGCACAGAGAGTGACTAATGCCTAGTTGACTTAACTTCAAAACATTTAATTGGTAAAATAGTATTAAAAGCAGAGCAATAGTCAATAATAGAACTTGTGAGTAGCTGGCTGGGGCCTCTAGGTGCTGCAAAATGGAATGGAGACAGTGGGATACAGCATCCTCTACAGACCTGTTCGCCCTGTATGCAAACTGATACGGGTCCAAACTGACCGAGTCAGATAAATGTTTACATTTAAGGCGTTCAAAGATTTTCATGATTACAGTCAAAGCTACAGGTCTGTAGTCATTTAGACAATTTATGTTTGGATTCTTAGGCACAGGGATTATAACAGCAGACTTAAAACATGCAAGCACTTTACACTCTGTGAGAGATATGTTAAAAATACCAGTTAATCCTGAGGCAAAATCTTTAGCACATTTTATAGTAGCAAGGGACACAAGATCAGTGCCCCTAGCTTTCCTGCTGTTCTGTCTGAGCAATAGGTTTTTCACCTTACATTGTTCTATTAGGATTTATCATGTTCTTAATAAAGCAACAGTAAAATCCATTGAGTCTGTCAGGCAGCTTTGGGTCATAATTAACTACAGATATAGTGGTTTTACAGTTGGTAATCTGGTTGAAGCCTTGCCATATAGATTTACTTTCATTGGCCTTAAATTTCTCACCCAACTTGTGCTTGTAATCTGCTTTATCTTTTTTGACAACTTTCTCAATCTCGTATCTGGCCTATCAAGACAAAACTTGAAGTCCATTATGACATCTATAAAAACACCCTTCATGACTTCAATGTAGAACTAGACAAAGATAGACAGACCTTTTTCTCAAAAATTTTATACAGCAACTCTAACAACACACGCACTCTTTTTGCTACTGTAGAGAGACTAACAAACCCCCCAAGTCACATTCCCATTGAAATGCTCTCAGACAGTAAATGCAGTGAGTTTGCTTCTTTCTTCTCAGAGAAAATTGGTAAATTCCTCACATCTTTCTGGGACTTTTCCAAAGTCCCTAAAAACTGCAGTTGTTAAGCCCCTCCTGAAAAAGAGCAATTTGGATCACACCGTACTGAGCAACTACAGACCAATCTCAAATCTCTTCATAGGCAAGATCATTGAAAAAGTTGTTTTCAATCAGCTGAACAAATTCTTAAGCTTAAATGGACACTTTGACAATTTTCAATCTGGCTTCCGACCAAATCACAGTACAGAGACAGCGCTCATAAAGATAATAAATGATATTCGCCTCAATACAGATACAGGCAAACTATCAGTGCTGGTACTACTCGACCTTAGTGCTGCATTTGACACTGTCGACCACGACATACTTCTTGACAGGCTGGAAAACTGTGTCAGGCTTTCTGGGATGGTCCTAAAATGGTTCAGGTCATACCTAGAAGCGAGAGGTTACTATGTGAGTATAGGTAACCATAAGTCTGAGTGGACACCCATGACATGTGGAGTCCCACAAGGCTCAGTTCTCACGCCACTCCTATTCAACCTATATATGCTCCCACTGAGCCAAATAATGAGAAAGAAACAAATTGCTTACCACAGCTATGCAGACGACATCCAGATCTACTTAGCCCTATCGCCTAATGACTACAGCCCCATTGACTCCCTATGCCAATGCATTGATGAAATTAAGAATTGGATGTGCCAAAACTTTCTTCAGTTAAACAAAGAGAAAACCAAAGTCATTGCATTTGGAAACAAAGATGAAGTTCTCAAGGTGAACGGATTCCTTGATGCTAGGGGTCAAACAACTAAAGATCAAGTCCGGAATCTTGGTGTGATTCTGGAGTCAGACCTTAGCTTCAGTAATCATGTTAAAGCAATAACTAAATCAGCATATTATCATCTTAAAAATATCTCAAGAATTAGATGCTTTGTTTCCAGACAAGACTTAGAGAAACTTGTTCATGCTTTCATCACCAGCAGG